>JAYJME010003680.1:0-11827 GCA_036873775.1 Costaria costata | reverse complement strand
TCGACGTGGGTTTCGGGTGGTGGACAAAAGCATCGACAAAATGGTAGGCAGATAATCTTTCTCGCGGGGCGTGGGGGGGGTGCACTCAAGGGGGGGGGGGTACGGCGTGGCGGAACGAACCACCACCAGAACTAATCCAGAAAAAAGGAACGAAGAACCCCACATAATGGAGCGAGATCAGTGGGTTTTGGAGGACACCATAGTTTAGAATAACCTTCTATAGAGCGGTCCGAAGCAGGAATGCCTCGGGCCGACGCCGGCAAGAGTTGCCGAGGGTCACCGCTCTTCAGCAAAACTATCATCCACGAAACGTGCGACAGGACAGGATACACCGCGCTCCGCTCCTGCGGGTTGGTCGCCGGGTCGTAACTGGCGACCGGACTCACCTTCCCTCGGAGGTACTTGTGGCTAGTGGCGGCCAGGAAGAGGTCTCTGCTTTGCCCCCACCTATCACCGTCCGCCCCGTCCACGACGTACAGGAGCCCGTGCGCGTCGTGGTAGTACTTGTCCCAGATGCTCCGGATGTTTTCGCCTCCGCCCAGGTCGTAAAATTTAACCTGGAAAATGCGCCCCCCCCCAGTTCAAATCGTGGTTTCGGGCCGTCAGCGGCGGCGTCATGACAGGTGGCACCGGCACCACGGGCAATCGTAACTAAGGGCACGCCACACACCCACTCTGTTGGGGCATTGATTCGTTTGGGCCACACCTTGGCGTTGTTTTCATCCAAGGAGATCGTTCATAGCAGACATTGCGAGTCGGGCGTTGGTTGGCTCAGGCCACAACTTGACATTGCTTTCTTTCCTGGGGATCGTTCGTGGCAGACATTGCGTGAGTTTCGTATATGCTGACGGAGTTTGGGGGTGGGGGGGGGTGGGGGAGGAGGAGCGAGTCAATGGCAGCTCGTCACCCGTTAACACGAGAGCGGGAGAAAGGAAAACGAAGACTACTACGGTCGGGTCGCAGAGTAAGGACGGTAGAGTTCGCGTACAGTAGAAGCCGTGCGTCGGGCCGAACAGAATAGGTACGGCCATGAACCTTTCCCCCCCTGCTGCACGCCGTCGGTGCGAGTTGACCGTTTCACCCATCCATCTAGTAAAACAATATCCAGCCCACCAACACAAACGTGCAAGCGGCCGGCAAGATTGCCCAATCGATGGGAGGTGTCACCGCTTCTGTAGTTGTGGTCGCCGTTGCGGCGTGGATGCCGCTGTTCGCTTGGGTGGACGGTCAAGGCAGGTTGGTTCCTTTGAGCTGTTGCCAGCGCTTCAGCCTCGCCAGGGCCGTTCGCAGCACCAAGGGGCCTACGAACGACTTTTCAAGCGGGGGATTTCATTCATTTCATGAACATGCTGCAAGTGTCCGCACAACTAACAGTCCC
Organism: Costaria costata; assembly: GCA_036873775.1. NCBI lineage: Eukaryota > Phaeophyceae > Laminariales > Agaraceae > Costaria > Costaria costata. The sequence goes on along the minus strand of JAYJME010003680.1, from coordinate 10,449 downwards.
TAGGACGTAACGGCGAGCTCAATGGACACAACACAGCGCTGCACCGAAGAAACACATTCGTAGATGCTGCAACACGAAACGCGTCCGACGCTTGATGCACCGAAAATAAGCGTGTCATAACACGAAAACTGACCCCATGCCACAAAACAGCCCTCAACCCTCGTTGACCTCCAACCTGCCCAGCGTAGACCTGGTACATACCCCTGAGAAATAAAAATCAAGTTTCCGGCGTACCATCTAACGAGCGGCGCACACAAGTTTATACCCTCTGATACTGCTGTAGTGTGCTTGTTTTTTTTCACGGCTTCTAGCCCCAGCCCCGCCCCGCTGCCCTTCCCTACGGCTTTAAATATCACCTTGAGCTGGTCGCTGAGCATCATGGTGGTCGGCTTGAAGCCCACGCTCGGGCGAACTTTCGGGTCGTGCTCCCCCTGCAGCGTGCCGAGCAGCGTCGTCTTTCCCGCCCCGTCTAGCCCGAGGAGCAGGATTACGGCGAGCTGAGGACCCTTGGCGGGCTGGTCTTTACCGTGCGCGCGAAGAGATTCCGCTTCGGACGGCGGGAGGTTCACCTTCGAAGATATCTGAACGGGGTTCGAATGCACTCTTTAGCAGTTGACAGTTTCGTGCTGGTTCGGGCTGTGGACCCATTATGGGATAAATAGTACTTGGAGGGCATTTTAATGGAAGACTTCTGAACTCGTACGTGAGACCTACGAGCGACCCCACTTCACCGTGGCTTTAGCCTGTGGGGAGGCAGATAATACATTTTCTAAAGCATCCACCCATAAGCTGCCATGTAGCAGCCTAGGCTACCTTTTCCTGGGGCTAACGGACAAACAGCAACCATCGGGTTGCGTCGTTTTTGTTGGAGTTCGCAACGGACAAAGGGCAATCATCGGGTTGCGTTGTTTTCGTTGGAGTGCGCTTACGTAGCCTGCAGCATGCGTTTGAGGTTTAATTGGAGTCAAGCGCTACCTACCCCCGTGTTGAAGCTAGAACCGTGTGTTCGTTCTTCCGAGCTACCACGATTAAGATTCTTCGCGGCGCAGCCTACGCGTGCCCAACTGCTGTTATAGCCCGCAGATAGTCGTGCCGGGTGGTACGACTGAGGCAGCCGATCGACCATCTGAACGGCGTTGCTGCGACTCCCTTAGGGTAGAACGCGACCTAACCAGTATTCATAGTCGCGAGTTCATGGCATTCTGGATAATGAGAACGCTTTTAGCATCACGCACAAAAAACGCGCGGCCGAGTGTTTGTCAGACAACTTTTTCTACGAACGGTGTATTGCGAGCCATTTCGCGCTCTCCTGTTTTTGAGGTGCTTCCATTGTTTCGTATCTGGAACCTGTGGCGCTAACGCTCACTCCTCTTCGACGCAGCAGACGACCATCGCGTGTGTCAGTGATAACCCACGACGTCTTGGCGTATTCTTGTGCTACTATAAGAGTAATGGACGACGACCCCAACAAAGAAAAGGCAATGGAGGCAATGAACGTGGAGAATACAGACAGGGCGGTTCATGCACTCGTAAGGATTGTGAAGTTTCTTCAATCAAGCTACGTACGTATTCGTCGAGGGTTAGGGTTAGGATTACTTTTTCAAGTTGACTACTGTACGTACCCTTGCAGGCGTCTTTGAACAAAAGGCTAATACAGTACACATGTGTCCATCTACGTGTACATATGTCCATCTACGTGTACGCACGCATCCTTCATGCTTCTACGTACACACAAGTACCACGTTGCGACCACAGTATGCATCAACAATTGAACAAAGCGCACGCGCCGCCGCACCTCCATGTCCCACGGCTTGTTCAAGCTCTCCTTCACCCCGACCGCCACCATTTTCTCCTCCCTTCCCGAGGAAGGCAGCAGCGCGTCTCCATTGATAGAGCAGTTTGTTCCGTCGGAAAGGCTGACACCCGCTGTGGGCCCCCCATCCGACACACCCGGCGACGCCGTGCGTGCCCCCGCCCCCTCCTCCGCCTCCACCCTCTCCGTCACTGGCAGAAACGCCTCCTGCGCCTGCAGATCCAAATTTCGGGCCTCTTCCAGGCGACTTCTAGCTGTGGACGGCCTCGCCGCCGACCGTTGTTGTTCTTCGGATTCGTTATCGCCGTTTGGAAGATCTTTGGGGCCTCTTTCTTCTCCAGCGAAAGGTCCATCGGTGGGGCGAGATTTTCGGATATCAAGTCGTAGGCCGGGGCCGTTGTCGCTCCCATTCCCTCGCGGGGCCCCCGCCACGCTGCTTGCGATGCCCTGCAGTTGCTCAATGAGGAAGGCTTCCACGTCGGTCGGCATGCGGCGCAGCGTTCGGGTGATGAGCTCCGTGACAAGCGGCCCGATCTCTCGCGCCATGAACAGGCGGTCCTGCCGTTCGGCCAGCCGCCGCCTCGCTACCGCCGCCGCCGTCGGTGACGGTGACACACCGCTGTTGCCATTGTTGCGCGCCTTATTGTTTTCCGTCTTCCTGCTGTTCGTCTCGCGGTCGTCCCGCTGCGAGGATGGTCCGTCTCGTGCAAAGTCGGCGTCGTCGCCACCGACAGCTGTACCCCCCGCGGTCATTCCCGTCTTGTCCCCATCTCCTCTGCCTTTTTTTTTGGACAAGAGATGGTCTAACGCCGCCTTGCGGACGTTTTTCGGTCTGCCTTCCACGAGAGCCAGGATGAGCCCGCCCAGAACCGGGTCCACCTTTGCGCAGAGGTAGGCGTGCGTGTCCTCAACCCGACGGCGCTGCCGTGGGGACACCCTCGGAGCTCGCGGCGAGGGTCCCCCCCTCGCCCCCCCCCCGGCATATCCATAGCCGGGCGATGCCGATGCCGAAGACGCTGCCACTCGTACTCCTTCTCCCCCTCCAAACGGTCGGCGAGTCCTTCTCGCCGGCCTCTGCTTCTCGCGCTCGCGCTCGTCGCGGAGATGCCTCGCGCCCGCGAGACCGCTGCCGCCCAGCTCCATGGAGTAAACGGGAGTGCGCGCCACCGTGGTCGTCGTCATGGGCAGGCGACGGATCCAACACTTGAATGTGCGCTCGAAATACTGCTGATATCCTGGTACAAGATATCAGGCTATCGTATAAGATTATGATCGAAGAACCTTCCTGCATAAATGTGAAGGCGGTTCTGTGATGCGGGGCGTTTACGGCATCATTCGACGAGCAACACGAGGATGTCTTGCGCCTGCGCCTTGGCCCGCTGGGCGAGGTGGGCAGGATGGCGACGGCAAGGAAGGCCCAGAGCGAGGCTCTGACAGTCAGTGCTTTCGTTGGAACGTCTCGCGAGGTCCGAGCTGCTGTGCACGAGTAGACCAGTATACTGGATCCATGCTCTATGTACGATCTACGACGTACGTAATTTTTAATTTTCGGAAAAATGAAAAATTTGGACCGTTTTTTTGTGGAAAATATTAAGGGCGCCCAAGTTTTTGTTTTTTGTGTACAATCCTTCCTGAGGTATGGTTCCATGTTTTTGTTGTTCCTGTCATCTCAGCAGACAGGGCTGTGTTTTCGAGTCTACAATACCATCGTCGTATCGTAGCACCTGCATTGCTCGCACTCGAAAGCACGGGGTGGCGCGGAACAAGCGTGAGGGAGGCTTCCAGATAAAATAACTCGGTGAGATCCTCGGACGAATTGTCGACTGCCTGTGTCGTGATGCTTCCGACCCCATGCTTTGGCCCCGGCCGGCGTTGTCTGCTCTGCTGTGTTTCAGATAGATTAGAAAACACTCCCTCTGGTGTGGTGCCGGTACTTTTTTTCTTGTTTTGACACTATTCGTACATAGTTGCGCCTCCGGCCTGGCCTCTCATCATTGTGGCTTGACGTCCTCTTTCCTCGGGAAGGCTCGCTGCTCTCGTTTCCTGCCCAAACCGGTGGCGGAACAGAGCCGGCGAGAGCGCCTGCGTAGCAAGCAGCGCTTTACTCGTGTGCTTGTTCTCGTCCCAACCTGCCTCTCCAGTGTTGTTATACTGGTACCTGGTATCCCACTATATACGGAAATATAAGGACGGTTTTAGTATTAATATGAATAAACAAACGTTCTTATATTTACGGGCATGTTGTATCATGGAAAAAACAGGGGGTTTGCCTTGCTCTTTCTCTACAAGGCAGCACGATACACGGGAGGTTCCTTCTGTGACAGCAACCTGCAACGCAATGTTCTCGGCGAGCTAAAAATAGAAAGAGAGAGAGAGAGCGATACATGGCTGGGAATTAGGTAGCAACCGAGTGCCGGCTGATATCAGGGCTCAGACCCTCGGCGATGCCACATGCTTTTCCCACCGCTCTCTGGTCCCTGGCCTCCCGGCGATCGATCGCGTCTTCGCGCGCTCCTACTCTATTTTGCCTGCTGTGTTGATATTGATATGCCGTCGTTTTGAGTTTTGAGTACAGCAGCAGTACACTGCAGCAGCAGCAGTACATGCCGGTTACAGCACTACAACTGCTGTACACAGGGTGCTATGCTGCTATTGGTATACCTGGTATGATACGCCAGCGGTACTTGTATTTTCTCAGCAACCTCCTTGCCTTGAGTTCGTATCATATCACAAGAAGGACCAGACGAAGTCTAGTTATACTGGGCATACTGGCATGCTGGTATTAATAGAAGATGCTGGTACTGCTGGGGCAGTAGATACTGGTACTCGTATACCAGTATACTGGAAGCAGATACGGTAGCAAGCTACAGCAGATACTGGTAGCAGTATACTATTAATACTGCTTTGAGAGGTATGAAATCGACTCGTAGTACCTGGTACCTTGGTACTGGTATCATATGATACAGAGTAGTATATACCAGGTATCCTTTTTGTTGATGCTTGTTTCTGTACAGCAGTATAGGCCCACAAATAAGAAAGTGCCTAAGAAGAAAGTAAGGCTCACTTATGGGCGGACGCTAAGAAAATTAAAATTGGACTAAGAAATCGTGCTCAGCGGCGAGCGCTACATTAAACCCTATATAATGGCCTATGCTCGAAGTTGTTAAGGGTGAGAATGTGAGGCTCACTCCAAATACTTACGAAGGATTTTCTTGTTGGCGGCCCTAAACTCTGTGCGGGTACGAATACCTGTATCTTGCCTGTGGTGTATCGGGGTTGCCCTCCATACATACGTGGAAGTGTGTCTTGTTTGCAGTGCAGTGTGTGTGTTCTTCACATTAAACCGTTCTTCTACCCGTCGATATCCAGCGCACCCATTGTCCAGCGCGCCCATTGTCCGTGCCGATTCTTCACCCTAGGAGAAACACGCTCTGTGGTCACAAGCAATGACACAGAGATAATGCATTACAAAAAAATGCATCGTACCACGCACTGTCATGCCAGCGTACTGGGTACGACAGGCACAACAGCAATTCCTACGTCAGATAAATCAAAAAGAAAAAAAAAAGAAAAACTAAGAAAAGTGATTACGATTCCTGTTCCTACTGAATACGATGGGCAGCAGTTTGTGTGCGGCACACACACCACACGCATCATCTTACTGATAACACCCCCGTGTTGTAGCGAGTACAGCAGTCCAGCAGTACCAGGTGTGTGCCTACGTAGCGAGAACTGCATATGATACGATTACCTGGTTATACCAGTACTGCTGTACCAGGTACCTGGCGATAAGCTGATACCGGTAGGAAATGGCACCCGGCAGAATATATTGTCGGTATTTACGTACGTAGTGCAAACGCAAGGTCAAGGCTTGTCTAAACAAGGCAATGGGGGGATGTTCCTCGAGTCGAGAGCAATCGCAGCAGCAGCAGCCCCGCTGGACTACAGCTGCTGCTGCTGCTGCTGCAATGTCCTGTGTCGTATCATACTACTACTGCTGTCTGTAATGCCTCACACCAGGTAAGAGGTACCCGACATATGGTACTCGCGCGCATCTTCCTCCTCTGCCGTGCCTGTCTCTTTCGCTCTTGGTCACCCCTATATTTGCACACGGGGTCTGCGAGTGTATCTCAGCACAACCTTACGAGTAGTATATACCAGGTACTGGTATACTGGTGGCATATGCTGGTTTCAGTGTTTGCCTTATAGCGGGGGGGGGAGAGATGGGATGATATATCTCTACGAAACCCTTATAAAAACCCTAACTCTGAAACCCTACGTAAAACCCTGAACCCCATAGCCCGGAAACCCCCCAAACACAATGAAACCAACGTATTCTGATTGACACACTGTACACTGCCCATACATAGGGATCAATTTGTAGGGACCGGAAATACGTCGACCAATGAATGACAGGCTTTACGTGAATGAAGTGAAATCCGGCCAAATAACCCCCCGACGAAACGCGAGACTTGTTCGTAAGGAATTTGTGAGGACTACCCCCCCGAACACACCGAAACCAACGTATTATGATTTGCAGTTTGCCCATACACATATCGGTAGTTATCATTTTTGTAGGGACTGGAATGCTTCAACCAACCCCAGGCTTTTATTTTTCATGCGGGGAAATCCGGCCATTTCAGGACTTGATAAGCGCGTACTTGTGACATCATATTTATATATTTATACGAAGGCGATTGGCGGTACAGCAGCAGTGGTATGGTCGAGGTAGACATGAGTAGTAGACAATACCTGGTACACAAACGGCGCCGGCACCCCCAGCTCTATCCTCGTTGACGGATCGCAGGCTCTGGTAAGCGCAACTACCCATAGAGCAGCGCGGATATTACACCGCCACACGCCCAGGTTGTCGCTCTGCTGCTAGTTGGCGGCATGATTGTAGCGTTGTAGCCAGCTGGTTGCAGCGCTGTAGCACGCTCGAGCGAGCCACCTCTCGGCTTCTCTCGGCAGCGGCGCGACCGTAGCACTGTGTGTGAAAGATGCTATACTTCGTGCACTGCTGCTGCTGTTGTGCTGTTCAGCATCGAGGTCTGTTCGTGTCAGATTCATGGCGGAACGTCGAAGCGATTGAAAATGGTCAATAAGGGGCTTGTTTTCGATCGAACGGGGACGGGGGAAATTCCATCCAAAAACGGGTGCCCTGCTGCTGCTGCTGTCGTTGCTGTCTTGGATGTGCAGTTGTACTGCATAAAGTTAGCAGGATTGCTGGGGGCTACGCACTCCCCCCAAGTTGTAGTCAGAAGGGGGAGAGATCGTTGTCCACCCTCCAGCGCCACTGCTGTATCGTCAGCCCCAATACCGCGCCCGGCAAAAAATGAAGGGTGTGCGTTAGTGCTTCTGCGTGGGCTGGGGGCGTCTTGTCTGCACGTCATAGTTGAATTTGAGGCAGGTTAGGTGGGGCACGCGCGGGCGGGCGGGGCACCTCCCCCGCACGTGTTTTCCTTACCCTTCCCCCGTTTGGCTTAGAGGAAGGCAGGGGTACATACATACATACATACATACCCCGTTTTGACCAGATCCGTTTTTTTTTTTTGCGTTACCTCTTCTGTGGGAGGGGTGAGTCGTGTGTAATTTGTTTAATGCCGTGTAAAAAACACCCCCTGCGTATGGGAGTGGGGCCGTATGGTTACACCTTGGGAGGCATTCGGCGGCGCAACTATTTGCAGGCACGAGTCTTGCCACAACTCTGACTCTGAAATACAGTAGTATTAGTAGGGATGGGCACTGGCAGCCCCAATCAGTAGGTATTATACTGACTCCGCAATCAATCGGTATACTGCATTGCAATAGTATACTGGCCGAGCGAAGCGAGTAATGCCGAAAGAGAAGAAACGAACTAACAAGCGGAATTACTCAGTAGCAGCAGCAACATCAGCGGCAGTGGCGCCCGTAGAGCCTGTGGTACCATTGACTGGGGTGGCTTCGTCCATCGTAGCCGCGGACTCCTCTTATCTCCTCTCTCCTCTCTCCTCCCGAAACGCATTTTTACATGTTGATGGGTTTCCGTACTATAATATGGCTTGTTTCTTGAACGTACGTAAGATCTAACTCTACTGGCCGAGTCAATCAGTAGAATACTACTGCGAGTACTTACTGTGCCAGTGCCCAGCTCTAAGTTTTCTGTGTTGCTCCCGTTTTTGCTGTGGCCGTGCTGGCGAAAACCCTGATTTTGGTGGATGTAGTCGCGTGGGATAGGGCGTGCAGAGATGTATTTGCAAACCCTGTTTTGCCATCAGTTGTCAGGTTGTCACCGTTCTCTATACTGGTAGTAGTTAGTAGTGGCCTGCGAAGGCGGTAAATCAGCGTGTTCATGACACCCCGCGCGTGTTGACCCCGAACTATCCCTCCCTCCCACGCTCCCCCCCTTCCACAATGCCACCAACCACCGCCACCATTACCATCACCATGTATGTATTGCCTCTCGCGAACAGCGACATCGATCGCTTCCGAGGGCGGGAGGTGGGGTAGGGACAGCAGCGAACAACAAACTGCAACAGCAGCGGCAGCGGTGGCACTAGCAGCGCTACCACCATCACCACCACCACCACCATACAGGGAGACAGACGAACGGAAGCACAGAGAGAGAGACGCAGGAGAAAAGAGGCCAGGGTGCCATATTACGGCTGCTGCAGCCCAACACGCAGGAGCAGGAAGAAGCAGGAGGGCGAGGCTGGAAGCGAGCCGTTGGCGTTGTTGCCCTGGGTGAAAACGGGCCGAATCATTCTGCACTCGGAGGCAGACAGACGAGCAGACTGGCAGACAGGCACCTAATCGGAAGGAAGGAAGAAAGGGGGGAGGGAGAGACGAAAGGAGGGGAGAGGGGAAGGGAGGGAGGGGGTAAAAGGAAGTCCCAAAACGGGCTCTCCACCAGCGGTCAATCCGTCGGTAATTCGATCCGTCGGTCGGTCTGGTCTATCGTCGGTCGATCTATTCGTCGATAGGTCTGTCCGTCGGTAGGTCAATCGGTCGGTTATTTTAGTCGGTCAATCCGTCGGTCGGTTTCCATCGGGACAGGATGTCTCAGCCGAAGGGAAAGTTTGTGATCAAGCCGCCGAGGCCGAGAAACCACATGGATGAGAGAGCGGCGCAGGTCATCTGGGACCTTCTGAGGTAGGTGTTTAAGGGGGGGGAGGGAGGGGAGGGGGGGGGGGGCGAGGGCGGCAAGGAGGGGGGGTGGGAGCGGGACGGGGAGGGGGATTTACTGGATGCTCGAAGCTGGAGCTTGCTGCTGTTCGCTGCTGCTGTTGTTTGGTTGTATTGCTGCGGTTCCCGCTGAAGCGTTTGCCCCATCATATATGGCCGGAGACGTATTTACACTGGTATTGGTGCCATTAGCACTTCAGCAGCAGTACTGAATGGTGCCAGTATGCTATGATATAATGCCAGGTACTGATCTGTACCCTGTACCATGTAATAATAATGCAACACGTCCACAATACGACGTGCATTTTCATATGATACACACCAGTACAATACTCCGATATTTTTTATGACACGTTGACAGCTCGGATTGTTCGAAACATGGTCAATGGACGTTGGTTGGCGTTCCGATTCTGATAACGTGGGGGTCCCGCTTAAGTGCGGTGAAAATCGAAAATCTCTTGTCACAACTTCGTCCCGCTTGAATGCGGTAGCCGCACTCAAGTCGAACCGGTCCCGTTTCAGTGCGGTCACCGCAGTCGAGCGGGACCGTCACGACTCCGAATCACTACAGCCAGAACCAACAGAACAGCAGCAGCAGTATCCACACACAGCACACAGAACAGCCGGTGCTCTGCTGGCGGTAGCCCCGCTGCACGAGCGATACAACCATACCACGCTAGATGCCATGTGCCGGTATATCTCGGACACTGCTGTATGTGCTGGATGTTGAGGGGTGGAAGTACTACAGTAGTACTACAGTAACAGGCTGAGGTAAAATATTACGCAAGCACGCTTACGACACACACTGCTGTGGCTGAACAGTTGATACGACCTACGTACTGGTGGGGGTAGCTTGCAATCTCATGTTTTCCCAATTATCCCGGGTGAGTGCAGAGTACCGCGGGGTCCCACTTAACCCCTTTAGAACCCCAAAAAAGTACCCCACACTATTTCCGAGTTGTTTTGTCCCCAAAAACCGTGTCCGGCTCTAAAGGGGTTGTAAGTGCGGACATTTCCGTTTTGCCACCCACCGCACTCAATCATAAAACCCTTCTACTACCGCAAAAAAAGTATCCCACACTATTTCCAAGTAGTTTTGTCCCCAAAAACCGTTTTCGGCTCTAGTTATAAGGGGTTAACGGACATTATCGTTTGGCGACCCACCCCACTTAACCCTAGTACTACCGCAAAAAAGTATCCCACACTACGAGCTGGGCCAGCCAAGAATCGGATTAATAATCCGGAGGTCGTATCTCGTGAAACACTACGAATTAGGACTTGAAAATTGGAGGGATTGACCCTAACACATCACTGCATGTGCGAAAAAAAAAGTATATAAAAAATTATGACAAATTTATAATTCGACTCGATCTCGACGAGATATCGCGAAAACTAAAAAATGCCAACTTTTTTACACTAAATTCGTAATAAAATCGTCGTTCTCAATCAAGGCGAAATTTGGTGGAGGTATA
>JAYJME010003679.1:0-11828 GCA_036873775.1 Costaria costata | reverse complement strand
TTGAGGGTACATTGTGGTTTTTTGGTTTTTGGCGTTTGGAATTTATGGTGGAGAATACAGTGTGGGTTTTGTTTTGTTTTGGCTTCGGGATGTTTTGTATGACAACAGAAAACACGTTGTTGTTTGAATATATCGGATATTGGATACAGTCGTAGGCCCTCTATAAGGCGGGTATGCGCCAGACCGGTTCACCCGCCCTATACAGGGCACCCGCCCTATTATATAGAATCTGGCCTGAATAGGGCGCATTGCGCCCTATTCAGGGTTTGAAATACCTTGTATGGGGCGGGTACCCGCCTTATTGACGGATACGAGGGACATTTGACGAGATAGGGGAGGAAAGGAACGTCTCTCTCTGCACCAGCGGTGTGAAAGAGAGGATAGCCCAACTTGTAACAATGTGTCTCGGTAAGATGCGCCGTGCATTCAGAAGCACGCCCCTCTCGGCGAGCCGTAAAGAAAGGTACATATGGCTGCAATAAATGTAGCCACACTGTATTCTACAGCGGCCGCCGAAGTTTGTAGTATTTCGTCCGTTTGGTGTGCCGTAGTCAACCGATTAGCGTATGTTCCAAAAAACGAAGCCCGTGGGCACACTGTTTTTGTTGTCATCACATGAAACCAGCGCTTGCAGCATTTCTACCTGGAAGAGGCCCGATCCGGGGCCATATGGCAGCTTGCGACACACACAAAATAACACCATTCAAATGAAACGCGAAGGGGCGAGTATTGTCGACGGTGACGAAAATGCCGACTCAAACGAAAACAAGAAATGAAAGGGGGCGGGAAAAAGGAGAGAAAGAGGACATTTAGCATCACATACGACGCTGCCCTATTTTTGCGGTACCGAAGCGCTTCTTGCAGACAGACACGCACACCGTTGAACTGCATTCATGATGGCACGTTTACGACATGCTCGCACGGTGTGATCTCTCCTCCTTACTTTAGGCCCATTACGCAAAGCGGTGCAGCACCGCTGCACGAGGTCCCCGAACCAAACCCATATCCTCGCTCAAAAGAACTCCCTAACGTCAGCCTGGCGCGCTGGCTTGGAGGCGTGAGCTTCAATCATCACCATCCTAGCGTTCTTAAGGAAGTAGCTGGCCTCCGTCAACCCGCACCCCGACGCATACTTTTCTAGAGGGCCGAAGTGATATGAAAGCTCTGCGTAAGACGGTGGCTCAGAGCTCCCACCCCCCGTGCTCCCATCATCGCCGTCGTCCACCTCGCCGTCTGAAGATTCCTCCGCCTCCATGTCCAAGCCGGCCAACGCTTTCGTCAGGTCTTCCGCATCATCCGCCTTCATCGCCTCCACGCCGTCGTCTTGGTCCTCGATTGTCGCCCACTCCTGCACCTTTCGCTTGGCGGACTGTGTGACCCGCCCTATCGAGGTCTCCGGGGGGTTCACATCTGACCTATATACGGCCGGTACCCCTATAGGGCGGGTCCCGCCCTATAGCGGGTCCTGTCTGTGCCAAGAGATTTCACCCGCCCTATAGCGGGCACCCGCCTTATATGACCAGCCTTATAGAGGGCGTGTCTGGTACGCGGAAAACGGTGTTGGACACCCGGCGTACCCGCGCCGTCTGAGTCCACTGAATCGATCGCCCTGCTGATGGGTATGCTGTTGCCGTTGCTGTACTGTCACCGTGGCTCCGCAGGTGAAAGAGTTCGTGCATGAGAGCGACCTCTGCAACTTCTATTTCCTCGCAGACCGGTACATGCACAACGCGTTCGTGGAGGACATTCGAAGCAAGGTTGCCTTGGCGAACACCACGGGAGAGGTGGGGGACGCGCACGATAGGGGGGTAGAGGGGGGACCGGATGGGTGTCAAGACAAAGGAATGCTCGGGAGGATGAATCGGACGAGAGACTGGGAGGGAGGTGGCCTCGAGGCACCGCTGCGGTCGAGTGTCTTTATCAACGAATCGGTCAAGAGCCGGATATTCCGGGACCCCCCCCCTGTTGGAGGGGCGCTAAATAAGTGTATCGAGGACCTTTTGCCGGAACTGGCAATTCGCTCAGCGGTGATCGAGAGGTGAGTGCGGTCAAATGAGATACCGCGTTTCGGGCGTCGGGTTGGTTGAGGTTGCCGGTTCTAGCAGTACGTATGCACTGCTAGTATGGGCGGGGAGGACGAGACTGATTGCGCAACACGCGATTCACCTCTTTCCTGTTCTTATTGTTTCGAAGGAGGTAGTTGCTTCGCTTCTATGCAATCGCTGCGTTTCGTCTCCTTGTCGACGTGCAGTTTTCGTTCCTGGACTGACCGTTGTAAGTAGACTGCACAGCTAGGCGATGAGCAAGGGTGCTGTGCACAAGCAGGCGATGTTTTACACATAAATACCTGAAGCATTGGGCTTCTGATAATTTGAGCCTATCCACCGGTCGTGTGTGTCCGGATCACGAGGCCAGCAAACACTTTCCACTTGGCGAGAGCAACGAATTGGAAGAGCACAACATCATCCTTACGCCCCCTCGCGTTCCTTCTCTTGTTCGGGCTCCAAAGTATGATTGTTGCAGACCTTCACGATCACCAGCTGAATGCAAAAACGGGATGTTCTGTTTCTGACCCAGTCTGGAGTCCCTTCCCAGGCTTCCATGCTGTAGCATTCTATCCGTGACTCGTAGAATACTTGGGGGAACCGATTCTATCACGCGTGCACCACGCCATTTTGAGTGTGAAAAGCGTTTATTTGCGCAATGCACACCCACCCAACGGAGGCAACCACGAGCGAAAGCATGAGGGTTCTCATCTTGGGGCTGGGAACGGGGGCATCGCGCGCAACCACTGCAACCGCACATGGTATCGTCCTATGGAGCATAGGTCCGTGACGTATAGCATGTGGCCGTTTGAAACCCAAGAGAGGTCAAACCCTTGATATCGACCCGGGCGTCACAGAAACACTGGTGGCCCTTCTCTCGATATGATCTCGGTGTGGACAGATTGTTTACCCGGAAACCTAAAGCCAACACCGCACATCAGTGATAGAGGGACTCCGGAAAAAGAGAAGGGAAGGGGCGTGCCACGATGGAGGTGCACTGGTTTTTTTCTGAGGCTCCTCACTTTAGGAGCTCTGTGTACTTCACCCACATACTGGTTTTGAGTCATCCAAAAGTGCAAACCGATTAAAAAATCAATTATCTAGGTATACAAAACAATCATTCTGCAACAAGAAAAAGACACCCTGGCGATTTTGGGCTAAGGATCTCCGTGATTCAGAAATAACAAAGCCAAAAAGAGCTACCTCTATCGTAGCATGCTTCGGAACACCTTACAGAAAGTATTATTATCAGTTGGAGTAGAGATAAAGCGTTATATCTTGGGGTACAATATGAAATACAATTAACTGTAATGCTTGTAATAAACGCCTACCAATGATAGCGTCTTTGGACCCCAAGAGCAAACTCGTGATGTGCTTCGAGTAAAGTAAACGTTGCCCTACTTAGTGCTCAACACCAGATAAAACTACAACAACTCGTTCCAGATCATTTTCAGCACAAGCTTCCATCCAAATCACATGGTTATTACATAAGAAGTCGAACGATGCACGATAACACTCAGATATTAACGCATTCAATTTAAGCTCATCATGAGATGACGGTTGAGCGTAAATTTACGCTTACTCAAACAATCGCCGGGAAAGCAGTGCATAGGCTGACCTGGCGGGTGCTGCGGCACAAACACCTGCAACACCTCCCACTCCTGCACCCAGTATCGATGACAGGTGCCTTCAATGGGCACTGATTTGGCCTGGCGTTCGCCATGGTTGACAAACGTTGTCGCCTAGCGAACAATCTAATACTTCGTATGTGGTTTCCCGGCCGGAAGGCGACGTGGTAATGTCCAGCGGTGACGGTGGCAACAGTGGTGTCGATGGTGGCGACGGTTGCTCTTGTAGCGACGGTAGCAGTGTCGATGATTACGAGGGCGACTGCTGTTGAGTCATTGGTGGTACGTGTTGACGATGGCGGTCATTACTATGGTTGGGTATACTAAAACGACCCCCCACCTCCAGGCAGGCTCGGGCAGTGTCAAAGGCTCTCGCGGGTAGACCTACATCACGTCACTTTTGTGCCAGACGGGAGTTTGAAAGTGAACACAGAAGGCGGGTCCCTGCATTTGCTGCTCAGGTAGAAGCAACCCTCAGTGCTTGGAGCCGCCTTGGTGTCGAAGCTAAGCGGCAGCCGCCATGCTTCACTAATGGCAGCTTCGACGTCGGTGAAAACGTACCACATACGATTTCGTGGCAACGTACGGCCTGAGTTTCGCCTCCGTGGGGGACACGTTCATCGCACCATTAGCCAAGAAGCACGCCTTGACCCACGGATGTGCAGTCACCCGCAGTTGAACGTCAGGGAAAAGCTCCATAGCCTCGAGTCAGGGGGCCTACGCGGATTCCTGGACGATACCCAGTCTTCTCTTCTCTCCACGGCATCGTTCAACCGCGGCGTGTCAGTCGTCGTGAATTATTGTCGGATGCAGCGCTCCTCGCACGGCTTCGGTGCCAAACTCGCCCCCGCCGTGAGACCTGACATGCTCGACAATGAATGGCATAGCTGTGTCGCGGATGTCTGCGATGGTCGCCAAGAGGTTGCATTTTTGTGTCGCACCGTGGGGTACGGTCTGCAATAGGAACATCTATAACCCCCGTGCTAAACACATACCAATATACTTAGCTCCCAGCACCCCAACATTAAACCAGGGCTGTGCTACAAGCATAAGAAATGCCTAAATACCCTAACACCCTTTAATTGTGCCGCTGCTCTCTCCGTTGCAAAATGTGCTCTCACCCGGTACGCAGGCCAGGCACTTGTTCAGGAGTGGGCAGTTTCGTCCTACATGGGTGAGCGGAACATCGTGCAAACGTTCGATCACAGTTTTCGTATGATATGAGCTTGCGTTGAGCTTTGGAAACATTTGAACCCAACAACCTCTACCGATAGTGACCTACAGAGTCGAACATGTTGTTCATAGCACATACTCGAAATTCTGAAATTATACGTAGCATTTGTAGCCCTCGCCACCTTTGGTTGAGAGTGTTTGTGTATACCGTTGTGTGATTGAACTACACGTCTGCCCTCTCCTCGGTTATAACTATGCAGTTGCATGGCGTACATGAACGCGGTCAAGGGGGAGATGCGAAGCTCCTTCGAGTCGATGAAAGTCTGTGCCGGGGTGCTGATGCGCTTTCCCGGGATATGCCGCTACAGGTTTGTGAACTTTGCCATCCATCAAGCGCTGAGCCCCCACTAGCCTTGCTGTTGGATACGAGTGAACCTTAGAGACCGTTTGTTGTACTGAGATGCATGTTAGAGCTGTACTGAATTGTATATTAGAGGCCGTCTTGTTACTAGGTGGGGTGTTTTATTTGGAGCTCGTGGTCCTCATATAACCGGTGGTGCTTTTGTATTATTTCGTCGTTTCTCCCGTTTGCGTGGAGTCGGCACAACCCCGTTTGGCATCCTCCACGCTTTCCCCAGCGTATCCCAACCGCCGTTTTAATATTTGTGCCACCGACTCCAGTATTGATTCGTCAGACGATGAAACAACCACATTACCAGAAAAGAAATGTATGGTAGAATTTCGTGGTTTGCCAATAGGAGACGTCGCGCCATTAGCACGCTGCAAGCCCTTTGCGGCGGTGATAACTTTGGACTTTGCTCCACTCAAGCTGGTTCTCTTCTCGCCGATAAGTGTTTTGGTGCGGCGTGGCACTTCGAATATGTCGCGGCATCTGATCTCCTTGCATTGTGTTTGCCGCTCGGCACACAGACCGCACCTGGCACACTCCATATTGACAGCCTCAGCCTCGAACATGTGCCGGGACGTGTACGACCCGGTGAGGGAGGTATACAACTCGGTCCTACCTTGGAATGGCATACCTGCACCGCCGATGGAAGAGTGGGGCAGGGTGAACTCCATCTGCAACAACGTGTTCTGTAGGTATGGCGACAAGCACACAATATGCTGTAATGATTGTGCTTACTCAAGACAAAGGATAAAGTGAAGGAAGGCGTTGATCCGGTAAGCCTAGAGAGTCAGGCAACGGCGAGATATACCTGGGCACACACTTGGTTTGCGACAAGCATGGGGAGATAAGTGTAGAGGCCGGCGACGGAAGCTACTTGGTGATGCACTCTGCGCTACTATTCCGCGAATCGCCGTGAGGCCTTCAGCTTTGCCGACGACCCGCGATACCTTGCAGGGGTTGACTCGAACAATTCTGTTTTCCGCTAGATAGACCAGTCGAGCACGAAGACCCGGGTATCCGTAGTTCCGTTTGTAGTAAGGTCGACGTTTGCCGATCTCGTGTGGGTGACGGCGTCCGAAGTTTGTGCTCTAGCTATTGTAGCAACTAGCTGAAAGGCTTGCGTGAGATGTTGCTACTGTCGGTGACTAAACTTCATACAATGTTCGTCGTAAAACCGCGATAATAGCCGCCACACGACGCCACCCTGCCCCGTCCCCTCCCCCACGTCCGTCGATCTGCGTAATCTGACGGGACATCTTCGATACCCGCATGGTCCTCCCCCGTGCTCATTCGCCATTTGCTGCTTCTCGTGTTCGTTGTTTAGGTCCTTGCTGGCCGAAACCGGCACGATGGGCTTTGAATCCAACAACTTGGGGTTTTCCCACGCAAGAGCTATCGCCGCTTCTGTCCCCACGCCTTATTCGGCCAGCCTCCGTACCTCTTCGGTCACCGGAGAAACGCATCGATCGCTTGATTGTCGAGAGTGCGGAGCAAGGTCAGCAGTGGCATCGGGGGGCGAATCTGGGACAGTCGGGGTGTCGCATTTAGCCAACGGGGTTCCCCTAACCTTCTCCGACTCTCGCCCAAATTTCGCCACAGCATAGGATCAGTTTCACTGCAGGCGAAGGAGGTTATACCGACGCGGAGCCTCGATGACAGCAGGAGAGGCTGTGATACCGGAGTGATTCGAGAATGCGGAGGGGGTTGACGACGGGCGTGCGCATCATAGTCGAGACGTGAAGGGCTAAGCGTCGCGTTGCGAAGAAGCTTCCACTCCGAGGACAAACAGCAAGATTAATCGTGGACCGTGAGCCAACCCACGGTGTCCGGCAAATCATCCTGCTGCGATGTTTGCCAGCAACGCCGTCCAGTGTGTTCGTCGTGTGTGGGACAAAGTGGGGCGATGTATCTAATGTCACGGCTAAATATCACCGCGTGTGACATTGGTACATTCGGAAAATAATGGAAAGTTGCGGGGCTTGCTTGGTGGAAGCATATTTTGTCAGTCGCAACGGAGGCACTGGGCTCGGGCCTTCCTAACGAGAAGCATTGTTCACGAGTTGGACGTGCCTCCCCAGGCTTCGTTCGATCGTCGTACTTTGTTCGTGATATACGTGCTTGTTGCCACGCCCACGCAACGAAATTATTCTATTGGTATAACTGGTACTTGCCGGCATCGTTGGGTTGCATATCCGGACCAGTTCACACGAGAGTAAAGTGAACGGAAAGTCGAAGGTTGGGGGTCTGTTGGTGTGGCTACCGCTACAGGGTTCAATTTCTGCCAGCCGAGGTATCGGAGGAGCGGTCTTGCGTTGTCTGTCGTAGTCAGCCTTGTTCGCTCTCCACATGACGCACCCGTACAGTAGCATCTCGATTGCCTCGGTTTTCAACATTCCCACCTTCAGCCGCAGGCGCTCACCAGGGAAGTCATAGACATCCATGCTATACCGCCCGATGCACGACCAGACCCTCTGTAGCAGCCGTGCTACCCCGACACTGATTATATGTTTACCATGATAGCCCCTCACAAGTACACAAAGTCGATAGCTTTTTGTATACCTGGCCAACTGCAGTGAAGGTGTATGATACCTTTACCCCACGTTTCGTCTGCAAGCACGCGATCTCCGCCCTGGCCTCCCAGATCGCAAGCCCTAATACCACGCACGCAGCCATGACCGTCGTTTTCATCCTCTCCAGCCCTCCTGCTAATCGCGATACAATGCCCGCATCATCAACGCACAGCATTCCCAACACATGATGGGTCCCCTCCCCCTGCCCGACGATGCGGCTGACCCGTTTATTGCCGATCGTCTCACCCTTCTCCTTCTTTTATTGGAGTTGCACCACGCTGTCCATGGTGGCTGCAGCAGCCATGAAACGTTTCTCGACCATACGCAGGACCGCCGTGAACACATGTTCAACAGCAGTGGCGCGAACACGCACTCTTGCCGAAGACCCTGGTCCACGTCGAATATATCCGAGTACTCGGTATGCCGTCGAAGAAATAGCGAATGACCGCGAGCATTCTCGGTGGCACGCCAAAGCGAGCGAGGTCAGTCCTCAGGAGGGTTCGGTCGACGGAGTCATAACCTTTGATCAAGTCGATAAAGCACATGAACCGGGGGGTGTCCTTCCTCGCCAGCTCCTACCGGCGTTGTATCACGAACATCATATCCACTGCCAAGGGCTCGGGTCTACATCCACATTGTTCCTTCAACACAATGCAAACCGTTCACAATAGTCACTGGGGCGACCTGCGATGACTTTGAAGAGTACTTTGCCTGCGTGCACCATGGCACTGTAGTTTCTCCGTTGTATATATTTTCTTGTGCATCACTTTGATCGTCGCACCTTTCTATGGCCGTGGCATGTCCCCGCCTCTCCATACAGCGACGATGATCTCCTAGAACTTTCTGAGGGTTATCAATTCTCCTTCACCGGTCAGGATATTCAGGAAATATGTTGAGAAGCGATCAGGCGCAACCGCGTTGCGGTTCACCATCGCTCGGATCGCTCACTTCTACCTCATATGTATAGAAGGGCCGTCGTCCCGCGGCCTGCACAGGGGCCGCACCTTGAGCCCGTCCACGATGGCCGGACCAAGGGTCGATGGCTTGGTGTGGTTGGCAGATTATTAAACCATATTTCCCAACGCTCCCGGATGAAGCTATCTTCCCGCAGTAATCTGACTTCCTTGTCCTTGATGTACAAAACGTCCGCTTGCCTTCCACATCCATCTCCGTGAGATGCTTGTAGAAGCCAAACTGATTGCCTTCTCGGATACGCTCTTAGAGTTGCCTTACGTACTCTTCGACGAACCTCTGCACAGCTGCTGCCCTCGTGTATTTGAGCCGATTGGAGGCAATCCATAA
The DNA here is from genome assembly GCA_036873775.1 of Costaria costata. Taxonomy (NCBI): domain Eukaryota; class Phaeophyceae; order Laminariales; family Agaraceae; genus Costaria; species Costaria costata. Next base: position 2,701 of record JAYJME010003679.1, on the reverse strand, counting down.
GGATATCCACAGACTGCGATTGTTCGGAGTAGCACGTAGCCACTTCCTCGCGTGCTCCCTCTCCTTCCATTGTGTATGCAACTCCGCTTTTGCCTCCTCGGTCGCACACTAATCCCTCGGTATTTTCTTGCGCCCAATAAGAGGCCAATCATTTGCCGCAGTCAACGGCAAGGTTTCGGTCTGCACCGAGGTCACATCATCGACGATACGAGTAGTACCGAACTGGAGGCGAGAAAGCTATGCCGTTATTTGCTGATCGAAGCCCAATTGGAGATCCGGGTCTGCTATCAACCGTTGTAGACCACCAGCTCGCAGTCTTCTGTTTTTTTCTACCGACGATGCATGCCCTTCCTTTGGTGGGTACCGCACCGTAACGTGTCGAACGTGGAGTCTATCGGGCTACCGTGTCAGGATGTAATCCAGTCGATATTGGGCCTTCCCACGAGTTAACATCGGAACGTGTACGATACTCCGCAAGTGGGCATGACGGAAACCGTATTTTGGAGCGCAAACTTTTGTTGCCTGTTGCGCGGAGCAGTAATCTCTTTCCGGTATCATTCAATTCATCACGCCCGTGTGCACCCAGCACCTTACATTCGTACACCCACGCTCTCGTCTGTCAGCACGAGCTTTCGCATCCATCGGAACAAGGAGGCCATCCCCACTAGGAACCCCGTTGGCGACGTTGTCGAGCGCGTTCCGAAAGCGATCCTTCTCGTGGGTTGGTGTAACGTCTGCGTAGGGGCATAGCCCGCGGCAAACTGACACACCACCTGATTTTCCCTCCAGCTGAATGCAAAGTTTCATCAGTCTGGCACTGGTATATTCCACCACCAGGGGGTGATACACAAAATTTGGTATTTTTCTGAAGTCCCATGGGAGTCCCATGTGACACTGACCCATAGGAGATCCATGGGCCACGCATGGGAGGAGACCCATCGATCACCCATGAGTCATGTTCGTAGATTCCAAATCTGGATGCCCTGACTGCCCAGCAGTCTGATGAGATGGTTTAAGGTCGTTGCATTAGAGGACAGAGAGAGAGAGAGAGAGAGAGATCGAACTCTCCTCCCTGCACGAGGAAGAATTCCAGAATAACGCCTGCGAATATATGCGCAACCCTCTACAACGTTTGTAACCGTCGTTGCTGACACGATCCAAACGAACATCAGAGTGTCAGATGGGGCTGTTATCTAAAGAGGCAGAGGCGTGCTATATGTCGGATTGGCGGGTAGCTTTATTACTGGCTCCTATTTCGCGCTACAATAAGAAAAAGACACCGTCAGACGCGGACATAGAACCAATTATCTGGTAGACGTTTTGACTGTTCACCTTGCCACACTAGAATAGGTACCGTGCCAGCATGGTTTGGGGTGCAATGTGTATAACCGGTAGACCCGATATGCATGCGATGATCATGGGCTACGGTATGGAGAACGAGACAAGAAGCAGCCCAGAGTATCGGTATAACGATGAGACAAACGTTCACTAAGTATATACAGTGTTACAGTAGTTAGAACAGCGTATCTTCGCCAATAACCCGGCGCTGTCGCTCCAAGGTCAAATGCCCACACACTCGAACCACCTGGGATCCCAACCCTCGCTACTGTGGTATCTTCTGCGAAAAACTTAATCGTTAGTCCCCCAAGCACACATGCGAAAGCTCTATGACTTAATCGTCGGTGTTGTTTGGTGGCGAGATGACAGCACCAGGTGCTGCTGTGCTGTTGCTGTTTAGGGGATACATGCGAGTTTTAGTATCGCGCCCCGGCGTGTCGAATATTCTGAAACGTAATGCCAGCGAACGCCTGCCGACACAGTGAACGACCTGGGGCGTCTTTTTGCGCTTGTCATACCAATTCGACCCGAGGGCGTCTTCTCGGGTTACTGCTGAACTCCACGCTAAGGTCTGTCTGTACGAACCGTTATCAAAAATATATAACTTTAAATACCTCGAACAGCAGCCTTGCCAATTCGCAACTAACAGTATCATACATACCAGGTACATTGTATAGGCTGGGAACAGCACAGTACACGCAAACAGTAGAAACCTACTGCAAGTACTGCTTGACTCTGCCAGTAGCACCCGGTAGTATTCAACTGCCAGCCCTGGCCAGCAAATTAGGCACATAAAGGTTTTAGACTTCGTGCAATGTTATCCTTTTGGGGTTTCCCTTTGTTCACCTTTCGGGGGATGTTTGTGAGTGCCAGTATAATGATGCCATAAAAAATGTTGATTTACTTCGGAGTCAGAATAAACTAGACTGATTGAGGTAGTCTACAGTATTTGATGTTCTTATGGCAACGAGGTGGTCATGTCGTTTTGGATAAAACGCATGTTTGGTACATGTCCTGCAAAGAGGCTCTCACGGGTTCTATCTGACCCACCTCGGATGCACGTCCACGCCAACCCTGCACCGCACAGCAGCCATCGTTCTCCTCGCAGAAAGAAGGGGCGACGCGGCAAACCGCAGCGAGCGGGGTGGATCCAAAGGCACCATTCTGGGAAGTACTCCGTCTACCCCCGGTATAAAGGTTGCATCCCCGGGAAGGGTGGGTTTTTCAATATTTTTAAGATACGGTTTAATGTTTTGTTTTCGTGTACTCTGTTTTTTGTTTATCTGTATGGTGGCTTCTTTTTGGTGGTGGTACATTATCCTCTTTCCCCGTGTTTTTTTAATGTCCATAGTTTGTTTTCATA
>JAYJME010003678.1:0-11828 GCA_036873775.1 Costaria costata | reverse complement strand
GCCCCCCCCCCCCCCCCCCCCCCCGCGCTCATACAACATCCAGCACATGCAGCAGGGAGTCATCGGCCTGCATACTTCACTGTATCAATAATGAGAGGATTGCAAATCTACCTGTATGATCGATGTATATTGCAGCTTGCGTCTTGAGCATCGACTACATGGATCGGTAGAACTCGCAGCCGGCAACGTATAATATCATATGACATGTTTTCCAAAACTTGATTCATAAGTACAAACGTATGATGAGCGCTGATGACAACAAACAGGGGTTGCTACGTATGATACCTGGTACGTATTATACGTGCGCGGAGAAGGGCAGCAGACGGGTTCTGGATCGTCCAGTGCCCACGAGGCACAGCAGAGGATACGCTACGTCATGATCTCTGTGTTGTCACCGTCGATGCCTGATTTATCGCAATGCTTCACACACCTCGGACAGATCATTGATTTCCACTTCATGATGTACTACAGTATTACAGTAATATTATTCAGTACTACTGTAGAGTACAGTATTTACTGCTGTATAGATATTTCAAAACAGATAGATTCACGATCTGTACCAGGTAAGATTTACAATATCAGGTATGAATAGTATAGCTCATGTTGCCGGCGGCTACTACTACCTACCGTACAATCAGCATGATCTGCAGAGTAGGACATGTTTTCTGGGTTGGATCTGTTCCGTATAGATAGATCCTGCACAATATATCATAGCGGCAGGTTAGGATCTAGATGATCTAGACGGGGATCTAGATGATCTACAGTAGATGATTTAAATGATCTAGATGGTGATCTAGATGATCTGCAGCAGATTATTTAAATTGTCTAGATCGTGATCTAGATTATCTAGATGGTGATCTAGATGATCTAGATAGATGGTGCTCTAGATTATTGAAATGATCTAGATCGTGATTTAGATGGTCGAGATGATCTAGATCGTGTCTAGATGGTCGAAATGATCTAGATCGTGTCTAGATGGTTTAGATGATCTAGATCGTGTCCAGATGGTCTAGATGATCTAGATCGTGATCTGTCGGGCGTGTGCAATGTGTGTGCATGTTTTCGAGGATATATACATGCCTCGTACGTAGCTCTACCAGATCCTCCTATTTATAGACCGGTGGTGAAGTGTGTGGCCTTTACCACACACATGCATTCACGTCTGGTACTGCTACACCGCTGTAGATTGGTTTGCGTCAATTGTAATATATACAGAGTACCTTTTGCTCAACATACGTACGGGGTGCCGACTACACAGCACTCCCCTGCTGCGCGTATAATAGCTCCCCCTGGGTATCACTCCCTCTGGATATGCACCGTCCGAGACTGGTTACTACGAAGCTCAACCACCTGACATACACCCCCCCCGATGGCAACATACGAAGCACAGCAGTAGTACACGAACGACTGGAGTCAATTATATACGGGACACCGTACATCAATCAACGATATTCAAAGCGGGGGGGGTGTAATGAAGGCACCGATAAGTTTGCTGCTTGTGCCGCGAATCAAGACAACACGCATCATCGCTGCACCAGCACCTGTATTATTATTACGCTTGCCATCTGACAATGTGCAGCAAGCATGATCTTCAAAGTTGATCACTCAAAACATCCCCGGAAGAAGAAAACAAAAAAAGGAATTTGTTATTTCCGTACAAAAACCCAAAAAGAAACGTTGTTGTTATAGCTGTTCGATCGAGGATTTTATGGAGACTCTCTCATCTTTCTTTGTGCACGCTGCGTGGGATAGTTGCAGTAGTATACTTCGATCACTCGCCGCAATGCGGGTTTTGTATTTCTTCACGAAGGGCGTTGTTGCGCAATACCCTGCGGCTGGAAGGCCTTGTCCGCTACTACTGTACCACAGGGGGCTACGACAATTTTAGCGGGGGGCATAATAACCAAAAACCGCGATTGGCCCAAAAAAAACATTGGCCGGTATCTGTATGGATTCCACTATTACGCGGGACCATAGTAAATAGGACCAAATATTGTTAGCAAAAATAGGGAAATATGTAGGTTTTGGTGTCTACTGTAAGTTCTATTGCGTCTACAGTAGGTCCTATTAACTGTGGACCAAATATTGTAAGCAATAATAATAGGGAAATATGTAGGTTTTGGTGTCTACGGGTAGGTCCTATTGTGTCTACAGTAGGTCCTATTAACTGTGGACCAAATATTGTAAGCAAAGATAGGGAAATATGTAGGTTTTGGTGTCTACGGTAGGCCCTATTGTGTCTATAGTAGGTCCTATTAACTATGGTCCCCCGTAATAGACCACAGGTTCACGTGACTCTTATCTAGGAGCACACTATCATCACCCAGCGCGAACGTTCAAAAACGACAACTAACTTTGAACCCAGCGATATATTCGAACGCACGGTACAATTTTTTTTGTTGGTTATATACACAACCCACTCTTTAGACCAACTAGTGGCGTGACTATGCAATCTGGTGGATAGTGTTTATAGCCAACATACCAATGTTTTTACACATGATACTACGGCAGTGCATGCGGTAGGTTTCAACGATTACGGAGCACCATAGTTAATACCAGGTAGGACCTACTGTAGACACAATAGAACCTACTGTAGACACCAAAAACTATATATTTCCCTATTCTGGCTAACAATATATGGTCCATAGTTAACAGGACCTACTGTAGACACAATAGAACCTACTACTGTAGACACAAAAACCTATTTATTTCCCTATTTTTGCTATTAATAACAATATTTGGTCCTATTTACTATAGTTCCCCCGTAATACTTGTTCCTCGGACCCATGGATACAAAAGACGAAACAGTCCCCCCTTCCGTTCTCCCGTTCGTTTTTTTTTGTCGCGCGTAGACGTCCCTTTCGCGTGCGGCAGACAATGCCGTTAGGGCTCACCGGCTACTCTTGGGCTCTGCTGGCCGCTCACGCCTTTTGGTTCGGCATGTTGGGGCATGCGCTTTGGCAGTTCTGGCAAATGTGAGAAAGGGGGGGCAACGTAGATGGGTTGGTATTGAGAGGGCGCGGAGCAAGGACAGGAAGTAGTGATGGAGCGATGATAAGTTGTATAAGTAGAACCAGTAGGTCATAAGAAGAGAGAGTGTTGCGTGGTTTTTGTGTGTATTGAGAAAGAAAGGGGGGAACGAGGACAGCAACCAAGAAGGTGGATCGATGGCAACCTGACATTATTACGGGGGACCATAGTTAATACTGGTAGGACCTACTGCAGACACAATAGAACCTACTGTAGACACCAAAGCCTACATATTTCCCTGTTTTTGCTAACAATATTTGGTCCATAGTCAATAGGACCTACTTTACGACACAATAGAACCTACTGTAGACACCAAAACCTATATATTTCCTTATTTTTACTAACAGTATTTGGTCCTATTCACTATGGTCCCCCGCAATACGAGAGGGTTAGCATTGTAGCGTAGGTTACACGGAGTGCCGTCTTGTCTTTGGTTTCCCTTGGTGTTGTTCTTCTTTATCTCACTGGGAGTGATTCAAGTGAAGCTCATGCTGCATCAACCATTCATTGTCGGAGGGCAAAAAATAGAAGAAGAAATAACGACAGTGAAGTTACCAGCTCATTTATTTTTCTAGTGGCCTACGATATATATATATATTTATATATCTTTCAGTCTACCTAGCAGGCAGTCTACCTAGCAGGCAAGTATAGGACAGACAGCACCTGTCTGCGTGGTCAGTGGAAATCGGGGGTCATCCGCCAATAATATTTTTTTTTGCCTCCCGTGTAACCGCTCTGGGCGGGAATGTTAGGACCGTTCTCCGTTGAGATTTTCAGGCCAAACTGTCCTTACATCTTCGTCCAGAGTCAGTGGTGACCAGTGTATCATCATTCCCCGTCGTTCTCCGCCGAACGACTTTAGCCGCGCCTCTCTGTGACCTGGGACGCCAAACACTGACTGCCAGGCATTGAGCTGCTCACGCTAGGAGCCTCTGAACGTTTGGGTGGTATAGACTATCTTTAGACTGTACCCCTAAACTAAGTACACAAGTCGTAGCTTGTGCCATTGTCCCCAGCTTGGAACTTGACGCAATCTACGCTTTTTTTGCCGCGTCTTGACGAGCAGGCGAGCGAAGATGAGGGTGAACGCGCGCTCCCCGATGCTGACGTTTCTGAGCGGTATTGCTTCCATCGTCATGCAGTTTTTCATACTTCTGCAGGAGGTGCTTGCACAGGTATGGTCGGCCACTTAAGTTTGATGCTGATGTTGATGTTGATGTTGATGTTGATGTTGATGCTGATGATCTTGGTACTGATCTTGATTTTGATGTTGGTGTTGATGTTAGTGTTGACGTTGATGTCGATGTTGATGTTGATGTTGATGTTGATGTTGATTTTGATGTTGGTGTTGATGTTGGTGTTGACGTTGATGTTGATGTCGATGTTGATGTTGATGTTGTGATGTTGTTGTTGATGTTGGTGTTGATGTTGGTGTTGAGGCTGATGTTGGTGTTGATATTGATGTTGATGTTGGTATTGACGTTGATGTTGATTTTGATGTTGCTGTTGATGGTGTTGGTGCTGATGTTGGTTTTGATGTTGGTGTTGATGTTGGTGTTGACGTTGATGTTAATGTCGATGTTGATGTTGATGTTGTGATGTTGCTGTTGATGTTGGTGTTGGTGTTGGTGTTGATGCTGATGTTGTTGCTGTGATGTTGGTGTTGATATTGATGTTGATGTTGATATTGGTGTTGGTGTCAACGTTGGTGTTGATGTTGATATTGATTGTGTTGGTGCTGATATTGATTTTGATGTTGGTGTTGATGTTGGTGTTGACGTTGATGGTGATGTCGATGTTAATGTTGACGTAGATGTTGATGTTGATGTTGATGTTGATGCTGATGTTGATGTTATGATGTTGCTGTTGATGCTGGTGTTGATGTTGGTGTTGATGTTGGTGCTGATCTTTGTATTGATGATGGCATTGATATTGATATTGATTTTGATGTTGATTATGACGTTGACGTTGGCGTCGATATTGATGCTGGGGTTGACGTTGTTGGTGTCGATGTCGGTGTTGATGTAACCGCGTTCAGTTTGCTCTAGAGATCGACCAATTGAAAGCCAGACGCGGCACGATTGGCGAGGACGTGTACGATCTTCCACTCCTGAAACGTCTAAGCGGAATAATCTGGAAAATAAAGCAACAATACATCATGTCGGCGCTAAGGATTGTGTTGCACTGCGACGATAGGGGTCAGGCCTTCAGTTACAAAATGTTTCTGGTTTCCAAAGGGATATCGAATACCATTTATTTGAGTTTTACAATATACAACAAAGAGAGTAGACAAAGCTCGAGCCGAAAGTTGGCACAGAAGGGAGGTAGACTTGGTGCGTAGGTTTCCTTTTGTTTCCTTTTGTTTTCTTCTTTCGGGAATGTTCTGAGTGATCGACGTTGAAGGTCATGCTGCACATTGTCGGATGGCAAGCATGATAATAATATGTACCTTGGTATCGTACAGTATACGAATTTCAAGGGAAAGCGCACGGCACAGCAGTACGGCACAGCACCGCACCGCAAGGCTGGGCACGGTACCGCACGGCGCTCACTGCGCTGCTCAGCGCAGAAGCTGATACTTGCTGTCCTTGCCCCTCCTCTCCTTCTCAATGCCACCTCTCTCTACATTTTACTCTTAAATCCTACTCCTCTCCGCATCCAGGCTCCATCCCCACGCCATGGGGGAAGTGAGTCTGTCATCCCCCTCCCCCGGTTATTTCTTGCTTCCTGACGATCTCTGAGGTGGGGCTTGAAGCGGGACACCCCCTCCTCGAAATGGCGACCTGTGTGTGGTCACCGGCGAGACGATTTCTGTAGTAGTATATTAGTAGTATAGTAGCAAAGTAGTAGTAGTAGTAGTAGTAGCAGTATACAGCTTAATAGTAGAAGTTACTAGTAGTACCCAGCAGTACGCGAATTTAAGCCTTGATTTTTTACGTTTCTTAGAAAAATTGTAACTAAGCATTTTGTGCTCAGCGAGGAACGCCACTCTAAATCCTATATAACAGCCCTTAAGAGCCTACGCCCAACGTTGAGATCACAATAAGCCGCGAGCCTTAGCCAAAATAGGGGTTAACTGCTGTCGTCGCGTACTACTACTATTAAGCTGTATACTACTACAGTACTACTACTCTACTGTTGTAGTAGTATTAATAGTAGACGTTCGTTCAACACACCCCCTTCCTCGCCATCGACCCCCCCCCCCCGAGGCTTGCTGCCAACTGGTCGATGAAGTACCTACGTTCTACCCCGAGGCACCCAAAGTTTTCAGCTGCGAAAGGACACATGTCCCTGACGAGCGTAGTGTTGACGCTGAGCGCCTCGGACGTAGAGACAGCTGATCCGAGCCAGACAGAACATTGCTGACTGGCCTCATGGGGTCCCCCTGCTAGACACCGTTAGAGCAAGCGATCGTTCTTGTCTCCCCGGAGTCCATCTGACAAAACACGTCCCCTGGCCGTGTACCGTAGCACTTAGCCACAAACGGCGTGAGCGCTGGCACGCAGCTGGCCACCTCCGCAAGCACCACCGGCCTTTTCACAGTGTTAAAGGCGTTGGAGCAGTGTGTGATAACGAGCCAATTGCCCCTTTCGTGTAGCGTTCGTGCCCTCAGCCCTACATACTCCACTCCTCTGAGTATGGTGACCCCAAACTGCCTCACCTCTTGGTTGACCTCCTCCAACCGCGGCCGCCACTGTCGCATAGCCCCTCCGGGGATGAGCCTCCTCCATGTCATGCCAACGCAAACCGGCCGACACTTTTCCCCCCTCGGGGTGAGGCTCGACTGCAAGAAGAGCTGCCAGAACTCCGACGGAAATGCACCCGGCTCGTCGACGATTCTCCGCCAGTAGGCTGTCATGCCCCGGCCAAACTCCTCTCGCCTGACGTCAGTGTGGATGATGGATGATGGGCTGCAGGTGCGCGAACCATTGGCCGTTATTTCCGGGATCCCGATAGGGCGCTGCGGGAGCTTATGACGTCGAAGAATACCTCGAGGCGTACTCATTGTCCGGGCGACACTGGGGAATATTTCCGTCCTCGGCCTAGGTGGCGCTCGCCAGCACTGCCGCCGCCGCCGCCGCCGCCGCCGCCGCCGCCGCGGAAACGGTGGCATGGTCCTCGGATGGGAACTTGGCCACGAGTGTGCTCCACGTGCCCTCGCTTCCTGTTGAGCGTGGCTCAGCCAGAAGGGTGCGTGCTGCCACTTCGACGCCTCCGACGTGCGACACGTCGACGACGCTCGTTCGGGCTTTGCCTCCTCCGGGCGGCATCTCGCTGCCATAAGTCCCCTCGCTTGGTGTTCGCCATCAACCAATGGAGCAGGAGGACTATGATATGTCCCCGCTTTCCATCAATACGAACCCCTGTCGCCTCTCGGTCCTGCCGTCCGGTGAGTGAAGCAGGGCCGGCATGATGCACCAAAGCTTGATCGCAAGCAGGAGCGGGTTTGGCGTCGCCGAGTCCCGGATCGGCCGGTGCTCGCATGATGGCGTGGTTGAGAATGCCCAGCACATGAACGCTCTGGCACGCGTATTCACCTACCAGCTGCGTCTGCACTTTTTTCCCGGTTGCGAAGCGTTGCTGCAGGTCCTCCAAGGACACGGCATCGAGCGGTGGCCCTATACCCGAGCTGTTCTGGTCCCATCCATACCAAAGCCCGTGGCTGCGTAGGTCCGCGTCGCCTATGCTCCCCCCCCCACGCGCGCGGCCCGGTTGCGAAGATCCGGGTCTACCTGGGCTGCTGTCATTGACTGTAAAATTATACTTCGTACTTCGTATAGAAGGAAGGGTCTTATGCTGCATCGTCAGATCGGACTATGGGCGCAATCCGAAACCGTAGGAGAGAGGTTTATTCGTCGTATTGCGTTGACTTTATGCATTCGGTGTGATGTATGTGTACGAGTGTCTGTGCATAATAAGTAAACGTACCCGGTATGTAATAGTGTGTTGGTTGCCTTTGTATGTTTTGTCTTGTCTGGGTCTTCTATTAATAATGTTGCCGACTGGAGTCGAGAGTTCATCATCGCCAGTTGGGGTTGGAGTTGACTCAAGCTTACGGATGCTAGCGTGGGGTTGCTGTTGTCGTAGCAACCCCGGGGGCTCGCCCCTCTCTCCACCCCCCTTTGCTCCGAGCGGGGGTTGCGCCCTTATTAGATTGACACCTTAACCACTAAGCTATCAGTCAGCGCTGACTAAAGGGGTTGCAACCCTTGAGTAAAATCCGAGGTCCAGGCTTAACCGACGGCGGACCCCGGGTTGTGTTTTTATTAGATTGACACCTTAACCACTGAGCTATCAGTCATATTACTAGTATAAACACCCTGGACGATAGCCTATTGAATATGCCTATTGGTATGTCAATAGGTTGGGGTATTGCATGTCGATACCTGTTGGCACCTTCAATAATTATGCGACTTTGTCGATCGATACCTATTGCTTCAACCAATAGGCCCAGAAAAAATGGTACAATACGCTATTGTTCTTATGATAGGTTTGTGAACCCGTCTACGCTATTTTTGTGTCGATACCTATTTCTTCGACCAATAGGTTATGAGAAATCGGCACAATATGCTATTGTTATTAGAATAGGTATGTCACATTGTCGATTGATACCTACCTATTGCTTTGACCAGTAGGTATGTGAAATTATCGATTGATACCTATTGCTTTGACCAATAGATATATAACACCCGGGACAATAGTCTATTGAATATGCCTATTGGTATGTTAATAGGTTAGGGTATTACATATCGATACTTATTGAAACCTGCAATAGGAAGGTGAAATTGTCGATCGATACCTAATTATTTTCCCAACAGGTCCAGAGAAATTGATATGATCGATAACCTCGAAACAATAGTAGTGGTGTCCTGTTGTCCCAGCAGCAGCACGTTTCGATTGATATCCTCATAAACCTATCTTTAAAATTTTCTACCACGTATTGTTGTAAACCTGTTGTTTTGAAACAAACGAGCAAGCAGTAGGCCAAAGGTATATGCTGCTACCATTCAAGGTGTTCATTCAAAGAATAGGGTATACGGTATCTATTGTTCTAACCAATAGCGCTAAACAACAAGGTATACCTGGTACATTTACAAGCAATATGTGTCGATCGAGACCCTTACAAACCTACCAGTATTAAATAGATAGGCAGTACATATCGATCGATCCCCTTGCGAATGTTAAGGTATTAGTCTGTTGGGCTACTGGTAATAGGTTAACCAATCATCTTTCCAAACTAAGCCTCATAACACTCTCCCCCCTAGAACGGCGGGGTATACAGGTCGGCCGGATATACGGGCGGACGTGTCAAAACCTCCAGGTGGTTCCTATTTTTTGGGGGGATCCAGAAGTATTTTTCAGGTTCAACATGGGGAAGTTCCACTTTTCTTAAAAAAGGCTTATTATTGTGGGCACGGTGAGACTCGAACTCCCGACCTCGAACCCATGTGCTGCCATCGACGCCATATGTTAAGGTATACCAGGTAATAATTAGTCTGTGGGGCTACTGGTAAAAGGTTAACCAATCACCTACCCAAACGAAGCGTAACACGAACCTATTAAAGTGGTCAGTAGGTATCGATCGATATCCTTGCAAACCTATTACATTGAGCAATGGGTATCGATCGATATCATCACACACATATCGCTTAAACCAATGCTTTGAAGTAGGTGTTGTTGATTGGTGGCGATAAAAAGGTATGCATATTGTTCGAACGATAGCCTGTTGGGAATAATTTTCATATTATGTTGGTGCCCAAGATACCTATCGATAGACACCTTCGCAAGCATATCGGTCGGGGCAATAGGCTATTATTGTGGCCACTGCCCTAACCCTATTGTTGCTTACAATACCTATCGATAGACCCTGAAGCCAAGCGATTGTGCCCCGCGATAGGTATTGATCGTCATAACTTTCGACTCATTGTTGGCCCAATAGCCTATTCGATAGGGTATTATCCAGGGCACAAGAAGGACCTGTGAGAACGGCACACAAACGGGTCGCTCTAAAACAATGAAGGCTTGAGCTTCACATCGGACATGCATTCATAATAGTAACCACCACCTTGTTGTTGAGAACATCCACCTGAAGCTTTCAAGGTCACAACTAGAAATACAGCGCCATATCCGGGGATTTTCCGTTGTGCTGAAGGGGAGTGCGGCGTGGATGATGGATGACGAACTGGAGTTGTTTGTACCGAGACAGGCTGTACTTTTGAGCGCCTTGCTCTCCAACACCGAAGCAATAGAATGGCGTAAGGTCTACGTGTCGATACGTATCGTCCGAAACAATAGAATTATGAAGGTCTATCGATATATATCGTCCGAAACAAGAGGTTTGGTGAACGGTCTATCGATACCTCCTATCGTCCGAAACAATATAGATTTGGTGAAAGTTCTATCGATATATTGTCCCAAACAATAGGTTTTAGTGAAAGGTCTATCGATACCTATCGTCCAAAACAATAGGTTTCGCCTCCTAGTCCCCAATAGTATATCGCCCGAACAATAATTAATACCGTTCTGGAAAGGCCTTCGTATCGATAGCTATTCGTTTCAGCGATAAGTTTTGAGATTTACATGTCGATACAATATTGGCCGAACAGTTAACTTACTGTAGGTCAATGAGCGTGCCAGTCGACACCCATCATTGTCGGCCACACTAATATTCAAAAAGGGCCAATCGACACCTATCACCAGCAACAATATAGTCCTTCTATTTGCCTATTGACCTGGCACCTATTTTCCAGGGTGTGATTATTATACAACTTTGAAAGCAAAATGCAAGATATTCTGTCTCTAGGTGGTGAGCCGTTTCCTGGACGTGCCAATACAGCTATTAATAATAGCTGTACTGTGAGCTGCAAGTATCAATAATAATAGTGGTCCCACTATAGTACACTAGCTCCCGCACTAACTTGAAGATGGCAGTACGACCCTAACTAACTTCAAGATACAAATTACTCACTAAATTCAAGATAAAAATACTACACTAATTTCATGACAAAAAATCCACACTAACTTCAATATGAAATATCCCGAAAAAAAGTCGATCAAAAGTAAAATAAAATGGATTTCCGACACTCAACTACTAAAAATCATGGAAAAATTGGAAATTTACCGTTCTTATCGAAGAACTGCTGTCTGTCGTGAAATCCCCATTTTTCCATGTTTTTTTCGCGCTTTTTTTATATTTCCATATATTTCCCATCATTTTTTCCAAATATCGGAATGCTACAAAAACGTTGTTGATACGAGTATGCTGGCCTCCTCTGCTATTTTTCCAAAAATACACGACAGAACGCCTACACTACGAATGTAGTATACGAAATTCCAAAATCTCCAATAATTTTGGAAAAAATATGCTCCGGTCCGACGAAAACGGCCCTCTCGAAATGCGGTCTCAATGACATAATAATTTGTGGCGACTTTGCACATAATAATAATAAGTACATACTACAACGGTTCTATTTCGTGGTGTGCTATGATATCGTAAGCCTTTTGATATCCCCAACGAACGCACCAGCTACACACAACTGTATGTAGTGGTGTAGTTAGTATAATTCACCTCATTCGCAATCAATAGAATTATTATTAATAGTAAGTAAGTGTGGTTGACATGATCAGCACGAGCGAGCGTATCTACCAGGTACGTACCTATTAATACCTAGCTAGGACCTAGAGGTCCTGTCGCTTACGTCCAATAGTTATAATGAGGCGAGCGAAGCGCGAAGCGCTGAGCCTTTTTTTACTTGGTTTTCCAAGGAAAAAAAAGCCTCTTCATAACGGGTCGTACG
>JAYJME010003677.1:0-11830 GCA_036873775.1 Costaria costata | reverse complement strand
CTACTTTTCCGGGTGGAATGTTTTTGTCCTCTTGATCTTGATTTTGTTTTCATTCCTTTTCGCTTTTCGTTTATTTTTTTTATATCATTTGTTTTTTTTCTTAGTTTTTCTTTTCTTTTCTTTTCTTTTCGTTTTGATTTATCTGGCTTAGGAATTGCTGTTGCGCCTGTCGTACCCAGTACGCTGGCATGACAGTGCGTGGTATGATGCATTTTTTGTAATGCATTATATCTGTGTCGTTGCTTGTGACCACAGAGCGTGTTTCTCCTAGGGTGCAGAACAAGCACGGACAATGGGTGCGCTGGATGTCGACGAGTAGAAGAACGGTTCAAGAAGAACACACACAGCAGTTCGTGGTATGAGTACTGTACTACAGCAGCAGTGTTATTAGCATAGACAGCGAGACAGGCAGGTTCTCCTCACTATTAATAGTCGGCCTGGTACCTTGCTACCCTGTCTGCCATCTCCTTTCTGCTTTCGTCTACCGCGGTTCCCGTTCTACTCTTTCTTCCTGCTGCCCCCTCTGCCCCCTCTCCCCTGGACGGCTTTCCATCGACTCCTCCTCCTCCTGCCTACCCTCTCCCCATTACCTTCAGCACCACCCGCAGAGGGTGCGCTGCGCTGTCTACTTTGCTCCGCTTCCGCCACATGCCACCTGACCATGGACCGTTCGGCGGCTTCAAGGACCCCACGTTACCGTTTATCCGCCTTTTTTACTGCGGCAGTGGTCCACAGAGCGTTCCCAACTCCAAACGTCAAGGATGGGGGGGGGCGTTTTCCGTTGATCCCTCGTTGGATTCGAAAAACATCAGGTCCTCATTTAGGTACCTGTTCCACGTCTCCAATTGTCCGCGTGGTCTCGGGTCCTCCCCGCCAGGAATTCTCCCGAACATCACCCGACTCGACGTATGATGTGCTCACACCCTGGACATAAAAGAAGATAATCAGAAAACTGCTGCTACAACAACAGTAGTAGCCCCGAAAACGTCCGAACCATATTGTGGACCCCAATAGACTGGCAATAATGCCGTCTATTGATGGATATTGTTGGGGACAATATACACGTGTCGTGGAAGCAACACCAATACACATTGTTAGAACAAATACAGTACGCGACAGATGTTAAGAATGTGATCCTTTATAATTTGAGGCTGACAATTTGGGAACTTTAAGAATAAGACCGATTTTGTACTAAAAATAGTGTAGGGCACACCATACCTTACCTAAAAATTCCCGCCTGGCCAGAAATAAGAAATTCTTAACTGGTGTCGCGTACTGTAGACCAACACAACAAGTTGTCCGTCGATGGTTATTGTCCTGAACAAACAGATAGATGCGAGGGAGCCACCCACGATAGACTTTGTTTGAACAACAGACCAAACAAGGTTGTCTGCGGATGGCTACTATTGTGCTGAACAATATATTTCGGGTAAGCATGACCACGAGAGCACGAGAGACAATATTTGAACAATCCTGCTTGCAGATCAAGAAAGCTATCTATATCGATGGTTACGAAAACAAAATACTTAGCTTGGTCGTTCTCTTACGGGGTTTGCACCTAGACCTATTTTTAGCATTACAATTTGGAAAAAAATAGATAAAAATTTGTGGCCTTTCTTTGTGATCGTGTGTCATTTTGTTGCGATTTTGAACTATTTTGTGTCGTTGCTTGCGATATTGTTTGATTTCGTGAGGTTTTGTAAGGTTTTATGTGTATGATGTTGTACGATTTCCCGTATTCTCGTCCTATTAGGCAGGGATTTTGTACCGTTTTAAATCCGATCGCCCCAGTCATCCGATTTTTGGCCAAAATATGACGACTTGGGTCCTCGGATTCTCAAATAAGTTTTTTTGTGGTCGGATTTTGCACAATCGGACTGCATAGTGCGATGGTCGTGTTAACCCCCCTTTAGAGCCGGAAACGATTTTTGGGGGGAAAACTACTTGGAAATACGAATGGGATACTTTGTTTCTGCAGTGAAACGGTCGATCGGAGTGATGTCGCGCCATTTTGTATGAATTTGAGTAATTTTGACCACACGCGGCGCACGATGACCCATGCTGCGAGAGGTACACCATATTTGTTCGGAGGTTGTCCTCGTTAGGAGCTCCATATCACAACCGAAACCTGTTTTGGGGTAAAAACTGGAAGGGCATCAGACCGATGACAAAACACATGGGCTAGGCATTAAAAAAGTCATATTGCTGAACAAGAATCATATTCCGACGATTTGGGGTTAAGGAGCCCCGTTATTCAGAAAACAAAAAAGCCGAAAAGTGCAACCTCCTATCGTAGCACGCGTCCGATCACGAAATAGCATTGTCGCCGTACGACTCTGGCCGGGTTTCCACGGTGTGCCTTGGGCTTGCGATGCCCGTTGGCTTTTGCGATGCATGCAGTGTTTGCGTTGTTTTGCTTTGCTTTATCATATCGTTATTACCATATACCCGTACCGGTATACGAGTACTACTACATACAGCAATCAAAAGCTCAGCATCTAGCGTGTTATTTGGGCTGCTTGATTATTTTGTATACCTTTCTACCTACAGTGCTGGGAAGTATGGGAACGGGATGTTTTATTGTATAGTACCAACTGGGTCACGACTAGGGTTGGTAATCCACAAAATGTTCAATGGCGATAGCCGGCATGCATGCGCAGTCTTTTTGTGTAATTGTGTGCGGTTCTAGGCGATGTGATTTCTTGTGAGATTGTTGTGATATTTTGTGATATTTCGTGATTTGTGCCATACTCTTTGCTTTTCTAAAAATGTTTGCCGTCGACGTTCCGCCACCTGGCATTGTATTAACCCCCTAGCACCCGCGAAAACAATGCTAACATTGTAATGGTTACCTCTTCCAAACAGCCTCTCTACCCCTCCCCACCCCTTTCCCCCTTTCCCGCAGCATGCGTGCCGGCAAGGGCGTACCCGTAGCCGAAGCCTTGAATCACAGTCAAGATCACGGCCCACTGGGCAGCCACTTCGGAGCCAACCTGGAGGAGCATTGGCGACTGAAGGAGTGGGCCCACATAGCGCCGGAGCTGGAGCAGGTGCTGCCGCCGAGCTGGCCGGTAGGGAACGTGGCCCTAGTGTTGGGGTCTCGGATCGGTGGCAACCCAGCGCCCACGGAGAACACGACGACCAATTAGCCCGTCGGTGGCGCGTAGATCGCGCCTATCAAGGGCGTTGGGGCGTGGACTACCGTACACACGATCCGTCGTCGCCAGACACGGCCCGAGGCTTCCGCTTGGCTCCCACACGCAGCAGTCCAGCGGATGCAAGCGGAGCTCCTCCACGCCCTCCGCGTTATCATACCGCAGTCCATCGCTCTAAGCCTGACGGCATGCACGCCAGAGGCTTGCGGTGAATTAATCCGCCTGTGGGGTGAGTACGCGCAACACGGTACAGCTGTAAACGGAAGTATAACAATGCGAAGTTGAATGGCCGAGAATGCTGTCGCCACCGTCTGCTATCTTGGTGGCTTCCCCACGCAACGCGTTCAACTTATCAGTGATGCCAACCTTTTGGAGTGTTTACGCTCTCCGTGGTTCGGCCTTACAGCATTATCAGCGAGGTGGCCATGTATAGTCGCCTGCAGGTAGCAGCCGCCGGCGTTCCATCGCCCAATAGCGCGTATGATGCACATCGCCACGCACTGGCCACGTGGGAAGCTACTCGTAACGCATGTACCGAATCCAACTGCTGGTCGTTATCTTCAGATACATGTACCATGTATCTGAAATGGATACCGGCCTCTGGCAAGTCGTTCAGCATAATACTCGCCGATGCCCTCCGGCCGCACCAATGTTGGGAAAGCGCCCGCAACGAAATGAGGATTGAAGACACACCGATGGAAAACCCCGAAATACTGAGCCGTCGTGTCAGGCATCTCACGGTCAAATGGCCCGAGATCCAGCGCGTCGTCGACGCCACTCTCAACGACACCTATGGCCACGGCCGCGGAGGTAGAGGTCGCTACGGCGGGGACGGTTCAAACCATTGGGAGCAGTACGAGCGTCTGGGGGCGCCCGGTTCGTCTGGGCCCGCTCGCGAGCAACGCGGGCGAGTGGACGACTCTCTCGTCAAAGAGTGCTCGCATTGCTCCCTCACAAGACACCTTGAGCCACAATGTTGGCGAAAACACCCCCACCTACGGCCGGAGAGATCACCAGCCCGTACCGGCGGAAACCCCGTTTTTTTCCGGCCTGGGATGGCGTGCAATCCTCTCCCGCCACGCCTAGCCGCTTGGGCCGGCACGACCGCGGGGCCCCGGGGGGTGCGAGGGGCTCTCCGGGCTGGTCGGCTTCGGCAGGAAATACCCTGGCTGGCCATCGGGGAGAGCGTCCTGGCTGGTCCGCTGTGGGTGGGAGTTCCGCTGGAGGTGGTTCACCCGGGCGCCTACAGCGCTCGTCGGGTGATACACGTAGGAATCCTCAAGAAGAGAGGGGAACCCCGGCCCAGCGTTCGAGTAACAGTGGTCTTGGATCCCGCGGCGTCGCTCGGCTGGAACCCGATCACCTGGAGCCCACTATGCTCATGAAGCAAAGGGGGCCTGCGGCTTTGCTTCCCGTAGAGGAACAGCATGTTGAAGCCGAGACGCTTCCTGAGGACAACGCTGGAGGTGCCGCGGTAAGTCGATTTTTATCGGCCATGGATGCAACGGCCGCCCGCTCCGACGGGATGCATGGCACCGTAAGCCTCAGTCCGACGGGTGTCGGAGCCGGGCTAGAAATTGAGGATCGTGTCCTCCCCGACACCGGTAGCAAAATCAATGTAATCAGTCGGGGCCTGTTTGCCAAGATGCAACGAACTACCCCTTGAACCTCCTCAATCAACGCGCGTTTTCAGTGGTGCTGGCGGACCAAGCGGTCGCGCGTGCTGTTGGTACTGTTGACGCATGCTACGATAGAAGTAGCACCTTTGGGATTGTATTGTTTCTGAATGACGGAGATCCTTAACCCCAAACCGTCAGGGTATCATTCTATTTTTTGCAATGTGATTGTTTTGCATGCCTCGGTCATGGTGTTTGTAATCGGGTTGCCCTTTTGGTTTACTGAAAATCAATATATGGGTGAAGTTTAGAGCTCCTAAAGTGAGGATCCACAGAAACAAACCGGTGCACCTCTGCCTTTGTTACTAGTGAGGTTGCAGGATCCATTCAGCTATCGAGCATTGAGTTAACCGTCGTGGAAGAGGAGGATGATCGTTTGTTGCTGGGACACCCCACGATGGTCGCCAAACTCGGGATCAACGACGAAAGTATGTTGACAAATTACCGGCCACCGTCGCTGCGGATGAAAATCGCTGCGCCGTCGCATCCTTGGCTGCAGCTCCTGGGGCTGCAGCCGAACCAGATCCTTCCGAAGCCATCCTAACCGATAGGGCGCCGTTTCTGCTGAGCGCCCCAGGCGAGGAATTACTCGAACGCGTTCGCCTCCTGAAGCAAGGGGTCGATAAAGCTGCCCGAGCAGGGATGGGTAGCGAGGAGTTGGGACGTGGGTGCTGGCGGAATGCGCGGATAGTTTAAAGGCGGGCCTGCTAGAGGACGATCCGCCAGCGGATGTACCAGCCATGAAGGTTCGGCTCCTGGCGGGGGCAAGCCCTCGTGCGCGGAGAGCTGCCCCTGACAAAGCGAGGTTCATCTAAAACCTCGTGCCGACTTTGGTAGCTTCTGGGATGGTGGTTGCAGCTTTGGGATCCCTGTACGCCAGCCCGGCTATGGCGGTCGTGAAACCGTCGTCAGTGCGAGTTAAGGTGCATGCGAATAGACCGGCTGCTTGGGGAAACGATGCTGCGACACCAGGAGATATTCCTCGCGATGGGGATCGTGGTGCTTTCGAAAGGGCCCCGGAGAAAGTTCCCGATGGGCCGGTGAAACACTGGATCGTGATAGGCTAGCGTGTAGTCAACCTGCACACGGAGCCGGATCCATATCCCGTGCCGCTGTTGAACGAGCAGGGCCTCGTCTTGGCGGGATACCCTTTTCACATGTCGCTGGACATCTACAAAGGCTTCTGGCAGATTCAACTTTACGAAGACAGCCAGGAACTGTTGGCCCTTATCACTTCGGAAGGCTTGTGGAAGCCTCGGCGCATGCCGCAAGGATGTTGTAATTCGACCTCCCGTATCGTGGGGGTTATGAAGCATGTCCTGGGGTCACTAACTGGAGACGTCCGTGTCGTTTACGTCGACGACATCGTAATTTTCGCGAAGGCTCAGCTGGAGTTGGTCAAGCGCGCGCGGATGAGGCTGGAGCGTCTGCAACACCACCACCTTTATGCATCAGCCGAGAAAAGCGTGCGTTTTGCAACGGAAGTAAACTGGTGCGGAACGCTGTATTTGGCGTCAGGTGTGCGAAAGGACCCCGCGCGTATTGAAGGGCTATTGCCTCTTCGTCGCCCGGAAACTGGTGGTGAGCTGCAACCTTGTTTTTGCGGCTGTGCACTGGATGCACACGCATCTACCGGAGCCCGCGCGTGTTTATGCCCCATTGCGAGATCTGGTAGAATCGATGCCGCGAAATGCCACTCGGCGTACCAAACGCACTTCCACCGCCAAAACGATTTTCGCCCGCGGAGTGGGCCGCTGGACTGTCAACAGTAGCGGGCGCGGGACTCACACCTTTTAGAAAAATGTGCCACTCTCGCCCAGACGTCCGAGGGGTATACGGTCATGGTATTTGCGGATGCCTCAGATCTTCACTGGGGGGCCATGGCAAGGCAAGTCCCGGACGCGGATCTGCGGTCCGGCGCCCATCCTTCCGAGATGCGACACGCTCCGCTCGTGTTCGTGAGCGGGTCCTTCACGAACTCCAAACTGCGTTGGGCAACCTTGGACAAGGAAGCCTTCGCTATCGTGGAAACATTCCGGAGGCTCGAGTGGCTGCTCTGGTCGGGGGTGGTGATCTGCACGGACCATCGCAACCCTCATATACATTTTCAACCCACAAACGGCTGTTTCCAAGCTGAGCAAAGCAACTAGTTAACGTCTACTCAACTGGGCTACGTACCTACTAACAGGGGTTTTTCAGTACTCCATCCGCCACATTTCTGGCACGGACAACCTGTGGGGTGATCTTCTTTTGCGCTGATCAGCACCCCGGCGTTTGTCCGTTCTCTAGCGGTGCTAGCCCCGCTTCCCAAGGTTCCCAATTTCAAAGGTGAGGTAGGCCGGAACGCAAACTCCCCCCCATCTGTTGACGCTACCCGCGGCGTCCAGTTGCAGAATGCCAGCCAGCCAGGGGATGATGATCCTGTATTCCGGACCTCTTTTGAGTTGGCCAACGGGTCCAAGTCCACCGTCCTGACGACGGCGTCTATGCAGTGTCCACTCAGGGGCATTGTGGATTCCGGACGATGCCAAAGACCTCCAACTGCGCCTTCTGGTCTGTGCCCACTCTGGGGAAGCCAGACACCGTGGGCGGGAGGCGACTACGTGGACAGGCTACGCCCTGCATGTTACTGGACGCAGATGGAGGAAGATGTGGGAACCTTTGTCACCGATTGTGGGAACCTTTGTCAACGACAGCCTCAACTGCGTGGATTCCCGAGGAGGGGGAAAAATACCGCGCCCGTTCGGAGAAACTACCCATGTCACTAAGGTGAATTCGTGTTTGCATTTCGATTGTCTGTGCATCGGCACTTGTATTGAAAAGGTGAAGCTGCTTGCGCAGGGGCGCGCTGGTGAACGACAGGAAGTTGGCGATCAGCCGAACGACAGTGCACGGGGTTTACGTGACGGTGGAAACCATGGCAGTAAGACAACCCCGTCAGACAATGACGACACAAGATACATCCTTGTCCTGAAGGAGGACATTACGGGTTTTGTGATGTTGAAACCTGCGTCCGCGGCCAACGCTGACAATGCGGCAGCGGGGTTGCAACGTTGGTGCACTACTCTAGACGTCCCGTCCGTTCTGGTGAGTGATACGGCCACCCACTTTAAAAACCACCTGCTAGCCAAGCTCACGACGGTTTTGGCGTGAATCACCGGTTTGCTGCAGCCAATTAGCCCTGAACCAACGGCACTGTCGAAAACGTCATGAAATAAGTTCTGCGGGTGTTGAAGGCCCTCCTCATTGAATATCGAAGCACCGCCCCTTATTGGGAGAATTTTGAGCCCATGGTGCAACGGGCATTGAACTCCTCATACCACGTACCCTTGGGAACCTTGCCATAAAAGGCGTCGTTTGGGCGTGAGCGTATGACCCTGCTGGCGCCTCTGGTCCGCGACCAACATGAGGTCGTAGATGTTATCCTACTCTCCGAGGATAACGTACGAGCTATGGTGGAAAACCTGGCCGTTGCTCTCGATGCCATGCATAAACGCGCGACGCACCGCGTGGAACCTGTGCGGGCTGCCGGCAGGCGACGTGCAAGCAAAGGCATGCTGTCGAACTTCGCCGTGGGAGATTTCGAGTTAATGGCGCAGGTTCGGCCCCCCGGAAAACAACTCCAAGACTATGTCTACACGGACGGGACCATGGTGGGTGACTATCGCTCCTGGCTCTCATATCTACCAACTGCAGGACATCGTGAGCGGAAGGGTTACAATTACTCACGTAGCAAGACTAAACTTTAACAAGGATTTTTCACTGGGCGTCAACGAGTACGTCCTAGAGGCGTTCCAGTACTTCGTCAACCAAGGGGAATTCCATATCGAAGAGCTGTTCGACGTCAGACGTACCCCCCCACGGTGCATACGAGGCGTTAGTGCACTGGCAGGGTTTCTCAGCTTCGGAGAAATCTTGGGAACCTCTCGCCACGCTGTACCGCGGCGCCCCTGCATACGGTCTGAAGAAGCTCAATTCCCTCAAGCTTACGCTGACCACTAGAAAGGCAGTTCTAAGGTGTCACGACATCCGCACTACCACAGGCGCAGGTGCACGCTTGCCACGGCCCACTACTGTTGGTGTACCGCATGGAGTAGTTTTTATTTCGACGTTTCAGCTTGAAGTTCCACCGCATAGTGAGTGTTGGTTTGTTTGTTTTGTGTTTTGTTTCAGCTTTGATGGAAGGCTTTTCATGAATGAGTACACACGTTGAATGAGATGCCGTCATAGTTGCTCACGACATGGGAAATGTCATCTTGTTTACTTGTAGAGTCTTTCGTGATTGTATTGGCCTATGTGCCCTGTTCAGTAGGTTGCATTTGCCTGTGGAATTTTTGTTTCCTCCATATTTTGCATCAGTTTGGCGATTTTAATGCCCTCGATACTTCGCTAAACTGGGAGGGCGCGCACCAAAACAAGGCCAAACATTAGTTCCTTTTCATGTTGTACACGAATAGTACACTCAGATATCTTGCAGTTGTATTCTACTCTTGCTTTTGTCTTAGGTTCTGATCTGGACGCTGTATCTGCGTCGTAAGATAGGGAGCATTTTGTGTTGTGGGGGTAATACATCAATGGCGAGATTTCACGAGCAAGTAGCTGTTGGTGCATGCTTTTCAGGTTGTTTTTTGCACTTCGTTTGGGTCAATGTGTGAATACTTCTGGTATTTTGCCGTGGATATTTTGTCTGTCCCTTCCTTTTGTTTTGTCAAGTTGCCCCAAGTCCTTCCAGACCTGTGGGTTACTTTGGGGAGGTGCTGGTGCGTCTGGGGACCTTCCTCTGGCATGTCCACGGGTTTAGTACTGATACGGAGGCATGCATGTTCTTGCGTGAACCACAACATGTAACCGTTATTGGGAACGTCGCCGACTACGACGCATATAATGACACCCCGTTTCTCACTCTGTTATTGATCTGGGTCCATCCGCCGAGCCGGGTGTTACAGCGATGCTGGCCCCGGGCTCCTGCAGAGTACAGGAGTGTGGGTGTGGAGATGTAAGTGACTTGCTTTCCCCGCGACCATGCCACATGGTTCGGGTCAGGCTTAGGGTTTGGGTTAGGATTGGGTTAGGTCTACGCCCCCCTACCTCGGCCCCACTAGCAAGGTTTGCTTCCTATCCTGTCTGGTCTCGTTTGTGGTGAACAGCCTACCTCCGTAAATATCCCTGTGACCTCATTGTAAGACGAGCTCTATCGGTGGTGAGCTCTATCGGTGTGTCATAGTTGACGGCCAAGTGTTAATTCGACCGAAATAAGTGTATCGGAACTATAAAATGTAGCGGCGTTTCCAGGCCGTTTCGAAGCGATGGTGTCGTTAGAGCTGTCTATTGAAGCGTTCGTCGCGGCAAGAATAGGCCAATCTTTCAGCAAACGGGTGTCTTCGCTCAAGTCAGGGCACACGAGATCAACGAAATCGTCAAACTCGGTGGTATATTGAAGGGTAAGTTCATTGTCTGTACTTCGGTCGTGGGAATTCGTGAGGGGAGTAAGCTCGGCGGCATCAGAAAAGAGCGAGTTGGGCTGGCGGTCCTCTTCAATTGCCCGCATAAAGGACGCGTATGGAGCATCGTCTTTATCTCTTTGCGAGATAGCCTAACGCATGCGCACGATTTGTGGCCACAGGTGGCTGGTGATAAGCAGCCTCTACGCTGTCTGCTGCAAATCCGAACACAACGATAGGAATAGTCTCTGTCTCCAGTTTCCACTCATCAGCTCGGTTTTACCACCGAATATCATATCGTTGCCCATTAAATCACGATTTGTGGTTTGGAGTAACTGTTTTATAGTCGATCGTTTTCACAGTTTTGGCTTTGTTTCCCGAATTGCTGGAGAGCGTGGTAGATCGCATGTTTTGCTTCACAGCTGGAGAACGTGGTGCAGTACTGGGCCCTGTTTAGTGCCGGTTGAATAGTGACAGGTGCCCGGTATAGTGCCGGTAAAATCTCTTGACACAGGCGGAGCTCTCAATAGTGCCCGAAGCATGCCCGGTGTAGTGCCGGTTCGGCGCCGCTGTCACCCCCAATAGTGCCGGTTACCCCGCGCGCGCGAACACACACAACCAGGCAGAAGACAGACTCCACACAGAGAAATAAGGTACACGTGCTGCTGCAGACCCGAACGCTCTGTGCACGTACCGGCACCAAACAGGGCCCAGTACTGTACGAGTATTTCCAAGCAATTTTTGTCCCCAAAAACCGTTTTTGGCTCTAAGGGGGTTAAGTGTGCCTGACATGCATGTATCGTATGTATTATATTTATTACATGCCGGAAGGTAAATTATATACTATTAACACTCTGTTGTACCTTGATGAGACGTTTTTTTGGCGCTTCGCCCGGGGGCGCCGATAAGCCAATCCAATCCAGCCTAAGCCCACCCCCCGCGGCTACATGTTTTTGTTTACGGAAGTAGAATTAACTATTCGAAGTTTTTATTCGAAGAAATATGCTCGTATCATACTCGTAGAACAGGAGGGAAAAACGGAAAATAGAAAATGGCGCTACGATACGACTCGCACTGCTCTATTTTAACAGCCAGGTATATATATATATATATATATAACATGTACTGGTAACAGGCAGGGTATATACTCGTACATAACATGAAGTAAGATGCGTCAATTTATTTTCAGTGAAAAACGCTGAAGAACGCGAGCACAAAACCCGCGGGCCCCATATCATACCCTGCGAGAAAAAAGTGTTCGCTTCTAAGTTCCTTGTGTGCGTGCGACTCGCGCGGACGCGGCCGAGTCTGTCAGCGTACGTATTGTAGCAGTCTTCTGGCAGTCTCAGCTGGCAGTCTGTGGCAGGCAGTATGGTGCGAAGCACTCGGGTTATTGTTATAAGGCTTATAGTTTGGCTAGGCGATTGGTTAACCTTTTACCAGTATTAATAGTCCAACAGACTAATACTTGTACCTTATCAAATGGCGTCGACGGCAGGGCCATGGGTTTTTGAGGAACGACGATCGTATCACACACCAAGGGTTGGACTATTTTCTA
>JAYJME010003676.1:0-11831 GCA_036873775.1 Costaria costata | reverse complement strand
CAGTCGAGCTTTCATCCTCGATCCCATCAACATCCACATCTTCTGTACTGTCAGACCTGCTGCTGCTGTGGCCCAGCGTGCTACCGTCAACATCCTCTCTGCCTTCCTGATTGGCCGACATGGCCGCGGCGGTTTCACCGATGAACCTTGGCCCTCGCCGCGCCGCCTGGCGGCCGGAGGCGGCGGTGGATTCAACCGCTCGTCCGTCCATGAATTGCGGTTGCGGCATCGATCCGTTATCGCTACTGGTGGAAGCTCCTGCAGGGTTAACATTACGCAGGAACGAGCATGAGTTACAAGAAGTGAAGAAAAAAAAAAGAACAAAAAAAGATAAGAAAAAAAAAGAGTCAATCGTGAGATCGAGGATTTTCGTCGAAACTACTGTAATATATCATATGATACCGGGGGAAAGTTATTAACCATTGCGGAGAAGAAAACGGCGGGAAACGCGAAACGGGAAACGTGAGACGACGAACAAGACATATCGCACGTGCGTACGAGTATCATATCATATACCAGTACCTCGTATAACATGATACAAAACTTAAAACTGATAATACGATAATAGAGTTGGATATCGTAAAATATCATATCGAACTCGATTGATTCTCGTTCGACATCGACATCAATCATCACTGCTTATAAACAGCTATCATACAGGTATCATATCATACCAGTATAATAGTATAATAGTTATCGTCGTGTTGAAGACGGAAGTGCAATATTGAAAACTTTACAGGAACATACGGCGCGTGCTGCTGCGCGGAGCTGCTATGTACATGCTCCTATCACATGATATCATATAATATAAAATACCAGTACCAGGTACGCGGTACGCCAGGAGTGCAGTTCCTGGGTGCCCCCGCTGGTGTTTGCCAACGTGTTGAAGAAATGATTACCAACATTCTGCAGCTGTATTATTTTACAGCTGCTATTGCACCATAAAAAGACAAGATTACTGACGAGCGAGCATAGCAACAACCCGAACATATTTCTTACATAAATAATGACATGGTGAGAAAAAAACAGGAGCATACCGGTATACCATACCATACTGCTGTACCAGATATGTATTACATACCGGTATGTATATAACAACGGTTATGTGTTTACCGGTATACCAGGTATATGTCGGTATGTGTGTACCAGCATACCGACACATTTGTCGGTATGTGTACACCGGTGTACCGTACCAGGTATTATATGTGTCGGTATGTGTATACCGGTATACCGTACCAGGTATTATATGTGTCGGTATGTGTATACCGGTACACCAGGTATGCGTCGGTATTTGTCTATACTCTATTATACCGGTATACCAGGTAATGTAGGGTTCCGATTTCCGGCTGACGACCGATTTCCGGCCGTGTATTCTACTTGACAGCGGAATAGTGGACAGCAATGGTTTCATCTATTAGTAGAGCTTAACCCTTTCACTACCGGTACACCATTTCCAAGTATTTTTGTCCCCAAAAACCGTTTCCGGCTCTAAAGGGGTTAACCTGGTACCCCTTGCTTCTCCTTGTTTTGTCGATGCAACAAATCTCGAGAAATCTTCGACGGCCTCGCAACGATGCCGATCATGCCCGATCAAAAGCCGATTTTTTCGCTCACACGAAGGGATGTATGTATGTGTACGGAGTAACTATTACGGGGGACCATAGTAAATAGGACCAAATATTGCCAGCAAAAATAGGGATATATAGGTTTTGGTGTCTACAGTAGGTTCTGTTGAGTCCACAGCAGGTTCTATAAACTATGGACCAAATAGTGTTAGCAAAAATAGGGAAATATGTAGGTTTTGGTGTCTGCAGTAGGTCCTATCGTGTCCACAGTAGGTTCTATTAACTATGGTCCCCCGTTAATAGCATTTTTTTTTCATGTGACTTCATACGGAGACCACAAAAGACGAGAGACCACATGTAAGTATTATTAATAGTAGTCTGGTACAGCAGAACATAAAAATCTTCCAGCGATAAGACGTACTGGTATTACACATACAGCTGATCTGGCTTCCTTTCGTTTGGCCGCGAGCGTAGTCGGAACCGTTTAGCCACAACTAAATTCCGAATTATCACCTAATCCTCACTTTTGACAATAAAGCCATCCTCGGCAGTTATAGTACACTTCTCGCCCGCGAGCGCGCTAGGGAGACCGCGCGAGGGCGCCGCCACGGCCGAGAGCGTACACAGAGCACACCCCATCGCGCTACGAGTATACTAGTTTTTTTTTTTGGCTTAGTCGGACGCGATCAGCTTCGTAACGAGCCTGGCAAATAATTGCAGGCACTCAAGCCTTTGCTCAAAACGGACTGAGGACTGCTGAAACACAATTCTGGCAAAAGTAGAGATTTCACAGTGCGGGTAAAAAAATGTGGTGCCGAAATCCGAAAATCGCGGGAGACCGTGCGGGGGCGCCGTCACCGCCGAGAGCGAACACTGAACACACTCCATCGTGCCGGTATATATATATACTTCGAAGTATATATTTTGGCTTGATCGGACGCGACCAGCTTCGTAACGATCTTGCAAATAATTGCAGGCACTCAAGCCATGCTCGAAACAGACTGTGCTTTGTGTTTGCATAGACTACGTACTCGTACAGACTGCGAAATCTATATTTAAGCCAGAATTGTGTTTTATATCACCATGTCACGCTATCAGTCCTCAGTGCCTGCAATTATTTGCCAGGCTCGTGACGAAGCTGATCGCGTCCGATCAAGCCATTTTTTTTTTTCTATTCAAGCACGATGGAGTGTGTTCAGTGTACGCTCTCGGCGGTGACGGCGCCCCCGCCCGGTCTCCCTAGCGCGCTCGCGGGCGAGAAGCGTACTACTGTTGAGGATGGCTTTATTGTCAAAACAGAGGATTACGAGGTAATTCGGAATTTAGTTGGCTATACGGTCCCGACCGCATAGTACGCTCGCGGCCAAACGGTCGACATCGGGAAAAAGGAAGCCAGATCAGCTGTATGTAGGATATGATACCAAGTCTAAGGAGGTACCTCGATCATACTCCTGCAACTAATATAAAGTTAGAATCGAATTACCCCCACCATCGCCCAGCGCGTGCCGCCTCTGCGCGCGCCCCTCTCTCACCCCCAAGCAAGCAGCGATGGCACCCAGATACTGAGCGTGCTCGACGAGTCGAGAGCATCCTGTCGGCTATGCTCTCGACTCTCTTGTTGGGCATGACAAAACACAGGCTCACAGCAACAGCAGCGGCACAAGTATGTACCAGGTACTGGTACGAGCTACCAGACAGAGCTCGTCTTAAACTCCTGGCAATCGATCACATCCACCGCATCGTCCCTCCCTCATGCCGTAGTGAGAGTTCCTGGCTGGGGGCCGGGCGAGTGTGGGCTTGTTCCTGGCTGAGGGTCGGGCGAGCGTGGGCTTGTACGTGACCGCTTCAGTCTGTGTATGCAGCGGCTCTCTTGTTGTACCGCGCACTCGTAGTTGTGTAATTCGAGTACTGTTATACTAAAAATAGTGTAAGCTTAATAAAAACCATATAAAGGCTCAAATCCGAACCTCATTTTGTAACCTCTCGCCTTGATCAATCTGGAGCCCAGAATGATCGAGCCTTGATCAATCTGGAGCCGGGAATGATCGAGGTCGATTTTATTAAGTGGAAGATTGAACGCAGGAAATCTGGGGTTTGTGGAGCGGGAATCGAATCGTAACATATTACATGGAAGGCATGTGTGGTGAGGGGATATATTCAAGGCAAAGCAGAAGGCAAAAATGGTATGACATTCAAAACGCAGTGATGCTCTCTGGGTGTCTCTGGCACAGCACCAAACTCTGCAGCAGTGCAGCAGTGTGATATGGATGCCTATCCTACGCAGGACCCTCTTAGACGCGCGCAGTATCTCGTACCGCTCTCACTCACGTTTCATCGAAGTAAAACTTTGATGTTGATGTTCTCCTCTCGTGCTCGAAAGAAGCTCCACAGGCAGCAGCAGCAGCAGCAAGAACCAGCAGGCTTCTTGGTCGCCAATCCTTCTGTAGCCAGTAGTAGTGATGACCTTGAACCGCGGTCCTCTGCGGCTGGCCGTATTCGCTACGTTTCGAGGCTCATAACCTCTAGGCGAAAGTGGTGCGCAGCGTGTATCAGCTCGTAGCTGGTGTACGCTTTTGGCTCGCGTTCGAACGACTCGAAACGACACAGCCTAGAAATTGAGGGCAAAGGCTTGAGATTCCGTTTGGTAGACTCGCGTGGAAAGCTTCAATATGAAAGAAGAGATGTAGATGGCGACTCCTGGCCAGTGTAGATTGATTGTTATGCTGAACAACCACCATGGCTGTTGTTGTTGGTGAGCAAACGTAGAGCAAACGTAAAGTGAGCTCATGTGGGGGGCGCGTGCGTGTGCGCTCGCAGCTCAAAAAACAAAAAGAATACCACCTCAAACAATAGTCCATGACCCTACCGTTATTTTTATTCCAACAACGCAACATTTTTGGGGTACGTAGAAATTAGTACCACCCTACGTAGATCTCATTTCACTGGTTCTTTGCGGGATACTGGATACGGATATGACAGTACCGTCAATCTACGTACGTACGTACTTCGTGTCCCAAAGATTGCTGACCTAGCTGAGTACTGACTACGTACAAATGATGTAGTACGACCAAAATATATCAGATTATGGTGTTACCAAGCAGCGCCCTAGATGATACCAGTACCAACTACTGCTGCAATATGTGTCATCTCTAATAACCTACCAGGTACACTATAAAGTACTACCAGGCGCCTGACTTGGTATGAGGCTTTGAGCACATCGAAGGATTGCTTTGCTTTGTACTCTGTTTCACACGATCTGCCGAATAATTTGCTTTTTGACTGGACTCCCACGCACGGAAGTTTCCATGGAAGAAAGTGGTAGTTCCCATCTACCTCCATCTACGTCTTCCATGGAAACTTCCGTGGAAGTCGATGGAAGTTGTGGAAGTAGATGGAAGTTTCCGTGGAAGTCGATGGGAGTGTCGATGGAAGTTGATGAAAGTTTCCATGAAAGTTGATTGAACCTTCCACTTCCATCTACTTCCGTCTACTTTCATCTACTTTTTCTATCTACTCCCATCTACTTCAACCTACTTCCATCTACTTCCATCTACTTCCATCTACTTCCATCTACTTCCATCTACTGCCATCTACTTCCATACTTCCATCTACTTCCATCTACGTCCATCTACTTCTATCTACTTCCATCTATTTCCATCTGCTTCCATCTACTTCCATCTATGTTCGTCTACTTCCATCTACTTCCATCTACTGCCATCTACACACATCTACTTCTACCTACTTTCTACCTACTTCCATCTACTTCCATCTACTCCCATCTACTTCAGTCTACTGCTGCCATTTACTTCCATCTACTGCCATCTACTTCCATACTTCCATCTACTTCCATCTACTTCCACCTACTTCCATCTACTCCCGTCAGCTTCCATCTGCTTCATTTTATTTCCACCCACTTCCATCTACTTCCATTTATTTCCATCTACTTCCACCTACTTCCATCTACACTATCTACTTCTATCTACTTCCATCAACTTCCATCTACTTCCATCAACTTCCATATACTTCCGTCTTTTTCCATCTACTTCCATCTACTTCCATACTTCCATCTACTGCCATCTACACCCATCTACTTCCATCTACTTTTATCTACTTCTATCTACTGCCATCTATTTTTATCTATTTCCATCTACTTCCATCGACTTCCACGGAAACTTCCATCTACTTCCATCTACTTCCATCTACTTATATCTACTTATATCTACTTCCATCTACTTCCATGCAAGCATAACTTCCACGTACTTCCATGGAATCTTCCATGTACTTCCATCGACTTCCATGGCAGCTTCCATCTACTTTCATCGACTATAAATCTACTTCCATCTACTTCCATCTGCTTCCATCTACTTCCACTGACTGCCACCAACTTCTATTGCAACTTCCAACTACTTCCACCTAATTCCATCTACTTCCATCGACTTATATATTGTCTTCCAGTGACTTCCATATGCTTCCATCTACTTCCACGAGCTTCCATGTCGACTTCAATGTACTGCCGCCAACTTCCATTGCAACTTCCAACGACTTCCACCTATTTCTATCCAATCCACCGACTTCAATGTTGCCTTGGGGTGACTTCCGTAAACACAGGATGCACCATACCGTAGGGATAGGATCATCCCTTCACTAAGATAGTTCTTGGTCGGGAGAAGTTCCTGGCGCTGGTTTGCCTGGGCGACTGATACGCTGTTTGTTTTTCGATGCAGTTGACCGACATCGTTGTCGCAAGCACATACCGCCTTCGTGTGTCTTTGATTATATATTAATAACGCTACGTCGAAGAGATGCTCTCTCCCTGCCCCTATACTGAGGATCTAGCCTGCCCCGGTCTCCTTGTACGAATGTGTTATTCTTGCTAAACGCGTCCAAGGCAGATGTCACACCACACACCAAAGAGGGACCCGCCACAACAGAAACGGGTGGTTACCACATATTTGTGTCGCGATTATCCTCTTCCACAAACCATGTTGGCTTCACAAACCTCGCACGGAGATAATTTACCCCGGAGGTTCAGTGTTGATGTTCCTTGGCTTTTGTTCTTGCACATGCATCAAGGTAGGGCTAGGGCTAGTGTTCATGGAAGTGTTTGGGTACGCGTTGTGAATACCTAGGTTTTGAAGTACGTCCGCGTGCCTGTATTAACGGTAATATGGGTTGACTTCTGTGCTACTCGCGATGTGAATCACGACAGCACGTGTGCTTTTGGGACATTATTGACTTGCAAGTTAATTGCGCCAGGAAGTCTATTTACCAATGTATTTACTCGCGATCTACAAGATGATGCCTCTGAATCGTCCTGTCGGTCGATCCGAATTGACACAGGCCCAACCTACCGTTTTGGGGTGGTACCGTGATTCCAATGCAACTTGAATGACCACAGTCGCAGCACAATGGGTATTGCCGTCAGGACCAACGAACTATCCTCGACATGATTTCTGGTCACAATAAATGGGGTTTTTTCGCAGGAGCAGGCGGCTTACATGGCCGCCTTGATTCGCACACTACCGAAATAATTGTTGCTGCAGGAGGCAGACTTTCTCGCTGCCACCGCCGTTTCTTAGCGCGGTTTGAGCGGGTCTTCCTCTAGCTCTGCCGCCGCGACGTATCCTTCGCACCTTGTGAGGGGGGGGGTTGTCGAACACAGGCACCACCGGTTCTTCCAGGGGTTTGAGCGGGTCTTTCTCTGGCAGTGCCGCCGCCGCAACGTATCCTTCGCACCTTGGGGGAGGGGCTTCGTCCAACACGGGCACCACCGGGTATTCGCGCGGTTTGAGCGGGTCTTCCTTTAGCACTGCCGCCGCTGCCGCCACTCATCCTTCGCACGGCGGTAAAGGGTCTTCATCTAGCACAGGCACCACCGCCGCCGGTTCGTCGAACGCCATGGGGGGTGCTTCGTCTGGCGGCAACGCTCTCTCGTTCTTGGAGGATCCGGACATACCCTACGATGATCGGCATCGGCAAGCCTCGTACAGCGGGCATGCCTTCTATCCCAACGACGTGCGCACACAAACATTATACCCAACGGTGTTTAGCGGCTACATGGCACGCGGCGGCGGCGGACCCATTGGAAACTCTATGACGACCCCCGTCAAGGCTTTGGGTTATATCACCTCCCCTACGTCGGTTTCCACCAAAGCACGCAGGGCGTGCGTGGTTACCGTCCGCACTTCGTATCCCGAGGACAAGCCGTCGGTGTAGGAGGTTAGGCCCCTACACGTGCCAACACCCCATGTGGCCCGAGGTCCGGCGACAGCGGCTTCGGAGCAATTGGGTTGGCCGGGGGGTTAGAGATTACCAGCGACGGTCAAACGACCAGTTCTGCTACCAAAACAGAGTCGCAAAAATCACGTGGCGGCGGCGGGGGACACGCTGACCGAAAGGGGGACACCGCAGCAGCTCCCAGCGTGAAAGGTGAGACCAGGAGGAAATAGGCTCCACAAGCATGAATGGACAATGACAGCGGTTTCACTAACAACAAATCTGCGGGGTTACACGCAGTTTGGTAAATATAAAGGTCGCCTCTTGAAACATGCAACTTCGTAAACAGGAGTACGTATCAGCTTCATACACTACATGTAGTTGCCACAAGGGCTTTGCGTAGTCCAAACAGTACCTTCAGCACGGTTCGCGACTCGCGACGTTGCAGCCCGCCTATCGCGATACACCACTGCCAGTCATATACGCTACGTGTGTATTGCACACGCAAAAGGTATGAGAATGTTCCGCATATGACATTTACATCATCGTGAAACACGGCACAGACTTCTCCCCGTGTTTGATCGTGGGCTATGGTTCATAGGCATGCGGAGAGCGCTCTATGGATTGAACGACGCTGTTGTATCGCGAAGAATAACTTGTTGTCGACATTAAAACTACCCAGGACAAATACGTACAAGTCAAGTGTTTTCAAATGTTACCACGATGACTCCTTTCGTGCATGTCCACGTTGTTTGTCTTGACGTCGGTAGACGGATACATGAACCTCATTGAACTCTGCCGCTACTAATGGGGTTGTACTCCCTACGCGTTCAACAGAAGGTGCGAAGGCCCATGACAACAACAAACCACTCAGGGTATTTCGACAGTGCCTGGCCAAGCTCACCAAGGTCAGGTCAATAGGCGACCTACCAAACTGGAGACAGGCGCACATCACCCTAAAAGAAACGAGAGGCGACCATCCATCCCGCGCCAATATCACCTTGACGCTCAACGGAGACAAGAAGAGGAACATCGCTCCGATCGTTGATGTATGCTCCATGGTCACGGTCACAACGTATGCGCCCGTTATAATTACCCTACAAGCTAGTAGTACAGGTGTAGAATGGAAACGTGCAGCAGGATATCTGTACATGTTCTCTGTAGTCATCTTCTGGGCGTTGATATATTGCGGACATGGCCTAATCGGTGCGGTATTGCTGGTCGTGTGCATTTGTGTGCGTGGGACAACGTTCACGACTTATTCTTTCGCCAATCGAGTGCACCGAAAACAAAAGTGAAGCCTATCAGCAACAGCCGCCGCAGAGACTAAACCCCACTACAACACACTTGCACCACGAAATGCCTAGCACCTGTGACATCACTAGATGCCGGTACACTTTGTGCTAGTACTGCTGGTACGCGTTGACAACTCCGTCCTCCGAAACTTTCACGGTGAACTGGTGCTCTTGACGTAGAAGAGGCGGAGAGTCTTCACGAAAGAGGGCGATCAATTGTTGAAAACGATACAACAAAAAACGGACATCTTCGTAGATGCGGGAACCAAAAGTGGCTATGATATTGAGAAATCCCTAAAAATGTCCATGTAGCCAAAAATACAGCGCGAGCGATGTATGAGCACAGAGATCAAGCATCCCATGACACACTTCTACTACTGGAAACGCCGACGAAACTGTATTCAAAGACTACTCTGCAAATACTTCTACTCGAATTGGTCTTGCATGTGCTATAGATCTAGGTTGATGCCACCGTTATAGTACGTTGCGTCTTTGACCCTTAACGGACAGCCGCCACGGGGCTCCCCACGCAAAATTCCAGTTTTGCAGGATCTAGAGAGGTCTTATAGAGGCCCAAAGCGTTTTACATAGATCGTCAGTCGACGTTTGGTTTTCCTGCCATGTCATATGGATCACGCTCGAGGCTCCTTTCCTATGGTTGTGTAGTGTCTGGTTTAAGGTATGGGAAAGGGGAGCGCGTATGACATATTGTGTTTCAAGTGATACTTAAGGTACTGTAGTACTGCGTATCAATATTGAAGTTTGTTTTGGTGTTCATCCCATGTATTACATTCTCCCGTCTCTCTCCGTTTCCCTCCCAGGCCGATAACTCAGACCCGGGGTCGCTAAGCCGGCCCTTGCCCCCCCTCCACACTGAGGGGCGTGCCTTCATCCGTTTCTCTGCTAAAGGCAAGCATTTTCTTCCGTGGTCGAAAGACGTCGAATTGCGCATACACACTGTAATATAGGCCCATTCAACAACCCATCCTCTTCTTGATTCACCATAACAACATACTCACACTTTACGTAGGTCCGCACTCATGACCTTGACTTCAGCATTTACGAGGAGGCTAAACTACCCGACTACAGGGGCAACCGGATTCGCGTGTTGGGCCCAGATATGTCGACGAAACAAAGGACAACGTTGGTCTTATTAACAGGTAGTGAGAGCGCTCCTAGGTGCGAGGAGGACCAGGCTGTACCTCATGTAGTGCGAGTCTCTGCCTTGTACTTCGGGCAACACGCCTTCTACTTCGTATGACCCACCAGCCAAGCAGTGGATAATGCTGTAATTGACATTATTTACGATCGGAAGCCCCAACAGGGTCAGGTTGGTGAATCAAAAACAATGTTGTCATTTGTCGATCCAGTGTCGCCGAAACAGAAACGAGCGAATTGCCTAACATTTAATCATACCCAAGTTTCCGTCCCTGTTACGAACATGGTAGGTTATTCATGTTGTTGTAGTGTTCACACCGGAACGAGAATCACTTCGGATCCGATACGCGCCTAAAAACACTACATCCGATAAAGAGTCGAGTTTTTTATCGTTTCGTATCGGATGGCCAAACCTTCCGATTCCCATACGATAAACGATAAGCGGGGCGGAACTGCTGCTACTACCGCTGCTGACCCACGTACAATAGACCTCTAAGATGTCGACTATCACATATCAGGAAAGAGTACACGAAGTAATGGAAAAGCAGGAGGCGATACTGCCGAAGAGCATGCTTTTGCGTTTCTTCTGTCCCCTCACATCGAAGTGTTCAACTTTTACCCTCTCTAAATAGGGGGGGAGGGGACAGTTGGGCGTACAGTACCGGCCCTCTCACAAGAAATCTGAAATCGGGCTCAGGCTGACTTTCTTATCCTGGGCGCGCGCGAAAGCACACTTACTTATGTTGTATTTTCTTATTTCAGTCGTTTGCTGTCAATCCTTCTGGTGACAGTGGTACTATAGTGTCTTGGGTCCATGACAGCCACAGGAAGGGAGTAGCTTTCTTAAAACTTAGGCAAAGACGAGGCTGAGAGCTTTCTTAACTTTTCGTTTTTTCAGGCTGACTTTCTTGTGAGTTGCTTTCTTAAAAGCGGGTCGGTACTGTACTCCCCTCTTCCTCTATAAGCAAGGGGTTATTATCGGAT
The DNA here is from genome assembly GCA_036873775.1 of Costaria costata. Classification (NCBI taxonomy): domain Eukaryota; class Phaeophyceae; order Laminariales; family Agaraceae; genus Costaria; species Costaria costata. Next base: position 613 of record JAYJME010003676.1, on the reverse strand, counting down.
ATCAGGACGCTTTTTTCCGATACGACAACCGATACAAGTTTGAACTTATCGGAACTTCTAATACGGATGGAAAACACTATAGGTTACGTCCTTGATTGTTTTATGTTACTCCGCAGTTCAAAAAACGACTATTTCAACTTTACCAACAATCACACTGGTATTTTTTGCATTTAATTTGTTAGGGAAAAGGAAAAGAACAGGTGCACCTCGTCGCTTTAGGGCAAAAACGGGTGCACATCTACAATAATATTGGCAAAATTTTAACGCGCCACGAGCCCCCTCTCATGTCGTTCCTGTTTCTGACCTTCGTGTACCTCTACAACTCTTTTCGGGTTTTCCAGACGGCTTACATGTGTTTTGTTTGCGCTTTCTAGACCGATATAAAGCCGGCGCCATTGCTTCCACGTTATTACCCCAGACCGATAGACGCACGCCGACGGCGCGCATGTAACTAACACCGAACAAAGAAAGATGTCGACGATTAGCGTACACGAAATGGCGATGTATACAAGGTGGTTATATACCGTTATTATAATTTTTTATTTTTTTTATCTTCCCATTTATTATCTTCACTCGTCTTTCTCCTTCTCCCTCCCTAGTCGTACGTCAGATC
>JAYJME010003675.1:0-11832 GCA_036873775.1 Costaria costata | reverse complement strand
AGAACCCCCCCCGCGCCAAGGTCGAGGGTCTCAGCGGGGTCAACCGCGGGTCATAGAGCACCGGGCCAGTTCGAGCCAGAGGGTGTACAGGAGTGGGAGGCAGGAGAGGAGGGCGGCTTCAAGCAGTCCCCTTCGCTTATTAACGTGCGAGACGTCTACCCTCCGGAGCTAAGCAGGTTTGTTTTGTCACTTCCCAGCATTTGCCTGGGACCCCTATTTGATCGTTCGTTTATATCCCTGGAGCCATGGAATATTTGCTACCGTCGTATATCTTAGCCAGCCTAAACTCTGTAGCAAGGGTACCTGAGGCAACTACACGACCAATGCGCTGGAGTCACGCAAGAACACAATCCACTTTCGGGATGCTTTCTCCTCTTTCTTTCTGTTGTTGCGTGTCATGGCCCTAGAGTGGTCTACAACCGGACAATTCGAAGAACACGGGCTGTATTCATGCGCAGACAATATCTCGTCTGCACCTCACTTGCACGATGTACCCCGTGCGAGCGACATGGTCCTTCCATATATTACCCCTCTCCCCTCAGCTTCCTGCGCTGTCACCAGAAGGAGCACCACGCTGCACGCTGTCTATAACAATTTCTGTCTGTATATATGCTCTATGAAATGCGTGATCCGCATAAGACACGACTATAATGATCCTGCCAGTATTGAACGCAGTTGAGCCGCATGGGTTTACCCGCCATGATCGCGTGTCGCAGAATTTGGCCGTTTCAGACGTTCAATGCTATCCAGAGCGCTCTCTTCCCAACGGTTGCTAAGAACGACCGAAACATCGTGGTCTCTGCCCCTACGGGCTGTGGAAAGGTGAGTGGGTCACGCCTGACACCCTGTAGGCCCGTAAAAAGGAATTACAATATTGGCTGTGTTTCCCCGTACAGGATGGTTTTCGTGTTCAGAGACGGAGCAACATGGACCTATTAATTGGTACCGACTAAATGCAAGTTGTCTCTGGCAATGCTCGGGTCACTCAAACAACGTGCTTGGGGTGTATTAGCTACTTGTAGTGAGTTGCTTGCCTCGCCCTGGTGCCGTCTGAGCAGGAGGGGCGATTGAATCCTCTTTGCAGAGGGTCTATAACGCTTCAACCAGGGAGGTCTTGCACGAGGGACACACTTATCTACGATGTAGGGTATACCATAACAACAGGCACCTTATCAGCGAAATCCCATCGATATCGCGGGGGACATTGACTGTGCAGTTACCACTGCTGCTGGATGTGCGTGAGTGGGGTGGTTCGGACCTGGCTGCAGTAGCGGGGGCACTTTTAGATCGTTTGTTTTCAGCCAAATCAGAGCCACTCGGATTAGCGACTACTACCCTATTTGTTTGCGGTGAACACGTTTTTACGCCTTTTGGTTTCGCAATATGAAAATCAGCTTGGGATTGTTTGTTAAGCTGCCCCCAAAACCTAAAACAGTCCTATTTGGAGAGAAATAATGAGCCACTCGCCCGAGTAGCCTGAGCACGGTATAGATAGGCGGATATTTTACGCATGCTACGATAGAGGTGCACCAGTTTTTTTTCTGAAGCTCCTCTCTTTAGGAGCTCTGTACGTCACCCCCAAACTGATTTTGAGCAATTTGGAAGTGAGACCCGATTAAAAAACTCCTTGACCTAGGTATACAAAACCATCACATTGTAAAAAATGAATGGCACCCCGACGAGTTTGGGTTAAATAGCCCCGTTATTCAGAAACAAAAACGCCAAAACGTGCAACCTCTATCTTTGCACGCGTCGATAATAATGCTACAATACCGTAGTACCAGTCATATCAAATCTATCTACACTTGCCAGTGGCCCCTTGAAAAGCCGTCGACATGACCGACTGTAAACTAACCTTCCAACTGCCGACCACGGATGGAATGAATATAATTTTCTTATATCCCTGCGGCGCCTGACTCAAGACGGCGGTGCTGGAGATGGCCATCGCTCGGCTCCTGCACGAGTCCGGCATGAACCTCGGGAACCGGAAAATTATCTACATCTCGCCCATCAAGGTCCCTGTGATATGCCTGAGATGCTGGTCGTGGTGTTTTTCTCTCGACCTGGGATCGCGCCTGCCTGGTAGTTGTTTCCTTGCAAGCGGTCGATTTCCTCAAGAAGCGAGGCGACCCTCGGTATAGTGCATGCGCGCAAGGAGTGGTGCTTCATTTCGGAGCGGACGGCACTCCTAGTGCTATGAAGGCTTGTAGTCTATCTGGTACACAATGCAAACAAGAGATGGTAGACGTGGGCATAATCTACTAGCTGTCTGAAGATTTTCAGCACCCGCTGTGTGACCCAGCTTCATCAGAATAGGCTGGGGGGGGACAATAATTGTATGTGTCCCACCTTGAAGATGGATATAATGTTCGCGACGGCACAGATATGAGAACATGTATGACACAGCCCCCTACCGGGTTGGTATGTCAAACCTTGCCCATACGGACGAAATTACACCTTATTTAAAAACACCACAACGTTCAGGCTCTCTGTCAGCAAACTTTGGACGAGTGGACAGCCAAGTTTTCCCCATTCGGGATTCGGCTGGTGGAGTTGACGAGCGACTCCACTGCCGGTCCGTCGAAAGGATCATTCTCTCTGCGAGATCTGGCGTCGGCAGACATCATTCTCACCACGCCAGAGAAGTGGGACAGCGTGACGAGGCGATGGAAGGAGCACGCTTTCCTGGTAAGAAGTGGGTGGTGTCGGCATGGCGCCGCTTTTGGTCCACGCAGCTTAGATCGCACAGACCACCACCGTGGGCAATGGTACGCACATACACATGGAAACGAAAGGTGAAGCATTCTCCGCCATGGTCGCCAGGGATCTCTTTCGTCGGGTAACAGCTCTCGAGATCGACGTAGTGACGAAATTGATTTTATTTTGCGTCTAAGTATAATGGTGCGAGCGTGATTTTTGTAGATAGTTTTGGGGGGGCTCGAGCCACGTGCTTCCCGTCCGGCCGACAAACATGAGAACAAGGCAGGGTTAGATATACGCCAGCCGGTGCAGATCCATGATGCCAATCAGCTATTCTAGTCGGATGCGAAGATAGAAACAGTAAGATAATCGTAATATTATTGCGTCGTTGTCTTGTTTCCAACACGACAAACCTACTACGATGCTACAGTGAACGACACTTATTATGTAGCACCCGTTGATCGAACCTATGCTAATAAAGATACTCCTGGTAACATGCACTTCGTATTTCGTTGTAACGGTAACATGAAAGGTTGGCACCGTGGCGCTGGTGCTGGTAGACGAAGTGCACACCATCGGAGAAGAGAGGGGCGCTACTCTTGAGGTCATCCTCACAAGGATGAAGCTCGTTTCTCGGTCTCCAGAGGTGCGCCTCCCATGTCCTCGCGTGTCATAATGTTACCTAACGCGGCAGGATTGTTTTGCTGTACCCCCATGGAATAAACCGCAGTAGCAAGTACTAGAAACCCCGACAAGGTGGCAGCCTAACCATGGACTATTTTGGAATGCTACTCGTTCAGCACACGAAGCGTGTAAACTACTTAGCGATAGGAGGATACTGCAAAATTTGCACTCTTGTTGCTTCGTAGCTGTATCTAGATTTGAGAATAGTTCACCGGCAAACCAATTCACCCCTTCGTGTCTTGCCGTGCGGCTGATAAGACACGCGGCTGATTGGAGAATACACGTAACTCCCGTGGTGTCTTCCTCTAACATAACCACGATCGTGTTGATTCCTCTTCCTTTATTTAGCCTGCTATATCTCTGCTTCCATCCACGCTACTCTAACACGCCCCCTACGACGGTGATATGGCTTTCAGGTTGTCTCAATGGGCCTGCCTGCATCCCGGATGCGGTTTGTCGCTCTGTCCGCGACACTCCCGAACGCAGCGGATTTTGGCGTTTTCCTAAGGGCTGAGGTGTTCCGATTCGGCGCGGAGTACAGGCCGGTTCAACTTCATGTGCGTGCCCACTGGGTACAGCTTTGGCGCTTCTTGTCAGTTTCGCTTCACGAAACCTACATTTTTCCTGAAGCACCATTTTGGGCCATTTCCGAGAAAAATCAGAAATAATACCATGTTTTTGAAACTGTGAAGACTACAAGTTGCACTGTTACTCCGGCTTCCCCTGAGTGGTCGCCAAGTCGTTTCCAACCCACTGTGACTTTTTACTTGGACTGTAGTTCCACCGCCCATTGGGGTTTAGGGTGTCTGCCTACCTCTTGTGTTTGCATGTGCGTCCCCCTGGTCGCTTATTCCGTGGACATCGTTGGCAATTTCCTGTATACCCGCTCGTTGAAGCCGTTTAACACATTTCGAGTATTTCTGGAGAAAATTTAGCCCCCAATTATTGGGGCTCATTAAGCTAGAGTGCCCCCGGGGGACGGATTGGCCATATAAACTTTCGCCAAGGAGTCGGAAACTCGACTGCACTGCGTACACCATCGCCGGGAAGAGCCTCACTTTTGCGCCATTTGGCTTTCCTGCACTTCGTTTTGTGGTTCGCCCTTCCCATTCGCCGTTAGACGCATGTCGTTGGCTACTCTTCTGGGACCAACCCTTTCATGTTCGACCGCGGACTCAACAAGCACGTCTCTGGAATCGTGTCAAGGTGCGTGCGCCCTGAAACCCGCCCAAATGAAGAACCCGCGTGGTTATCTGTAAGCTGTGCCTTGTGCAATAGACACCCCAGCCCTGACGCAAGCAAAACCTACAGGGAAGCTGAAAGCGGTAGGGCAGGCTGGGGCTACGTTTAGGGGGGATACCCTTATTTTCACTACCTCGTTTTGGTGACTCGGGCGAGTGGCTCTGTACCCCAGGCACATGCTACGGTAGACGTGCACCATTTATTTTCGGAGGATTCTCACTTGAGGAGCTTAAGACCTCTCCCAATAGCTGAATTTGGAGAAAACTGAAACTGTTACCGGATGAGCAATCCCACGGACTACTACTGTAGACGCACAACGAAAACCGTGCGGAAACATACCGAAATTCCGACGATTTTGGGTTAAGGAGCCCCCGTCCTTCAGAAACCTTTTAGCCCAAAAAGCCCGCGTGCTCACTCAAATATAACCGTTAACCTTTCTTGTTGGGGTGGTGTCAAACCCAATCCCATATAACAATAGGTGTGTATATCGCGGGACCAAACGGCATACACTCTTAAGATCGAAAAGAAAACAGGGTATTGGCTTTGCGGAGTGGCCCTGGCCGGCTGAAACGAAGGACCTAAATTTGACCCCTCAACCGTGGCAGGGCTCGGGGAATGCGGTGAATTGGCAAACTTTAAGGTCACCCACTAGTTAGTTGGCGACGTTTGCTACAATAGAGGTAGCACATTTGGGCTAAAATGTTTTCTGGAGGACGGAGCTTCTTAGCCCAAAATCTCCGGCATTCCATTCTTGTTTTTTGCAATGTAATTCATTATGTACCTAGGCCAGATGGGATGGTTCATCGGGTCGAGCTCACAATATTTCTCAAAGCTGGGTTTGGGATGGGGCCCAGAGCTCTCCCGACTGGGGAACATTAGAGAAAAGAAGGTGCACCTCTATCGTAGCACGTGTCTGGCCAGCGTCCGGCATTTTTCCGGGGTTCGGCGTGTGTTGATGCGTGCTGCGATAGGGGTGGCACATTTATTTTGGGGAAGTTAGGTCTCTGTCTGACGAGGCTCCCCAACTCAGGAACTATTCACGTGGGACAATAAGTAAATAGGACCAAATATCGTTAGAAACAATAGTTAAATATATACGTTTTGTGTACACAGTAGGTGCTATTAACTATGGCCCCCCGTAAATAGCCGTAAATCCCAATATCGCTTTGCTTTTTTACAAGCTGTTTTCGAAGTGTACCTGAAGGCATGGGATTGTTCATCGGGTTGCGCCCTTTCATTTTTCGTTTTTTTCGTTTTCTGAAACAGCTTCCGGGTGAAGCACAGAGCTCCTCAAATGAGGGGACGAGTCAGAAAATGATTGAGTTGCACCCCGACCGTAAGAGGCGTCGGTTTTCGATTGATACTACGCATGCTACGATAGAGGTTGCACTAGTGTTTCCCTGAAGCTCCTCACTTTAGGAGCTCTTCACCCACAAACTGATTTTGAGCAAATTGAAAGTGAAACCCGATTAAAAATACCCGTCACCTAGGTACACCAGACCCATGCTACGATAGATGTAGCATTATTTGGCGTTTTTGTTTCTGAATGACGGCGCTACTTAACCCAAATTCGTCGGGGTGTCATTCTTGTCTTGCAGTACGATTCTGTGTTTACTTAGGTCGTGGATTTGTTAATCTGGTTACACTTTTTGTTTACTCAAAATCATTTTGTGGTGGAGGCACAGAGCTTTCTGAAGTGAGGAGCCTCAGAAAGCAACCGGTGCACCTCTATCGAAGCATGTGTCTCAAAACAATCACATTGTAAAAACTGAGAGACACCCCGACGAGTTTGGGTTAAATAGCCCCTTCATGCAGAAACGAAAACGCCAAAAAGGGTAACCTCTATCTTAGCGCGCGTCACTAACTAAGTCGGTTAGTTAGCTTACGTTCGCCAGCCAACTACCAGAAATGACTAGCCGCGAAGACTAGCCAACTCGCAAGCCCTACACAGTGGGTTTTGTGGGTGCTCTGTCAAAGGAGCAGAAGCACCGCCCGGGTAGTAACGGGCAAATAATCGATCCCCAATATGCAGGAGCTTTGCCCATGGCTGTAGAGAAGAAAAAAAGGCAAAGGCCTGTGTCGGACAGAGTCGCACGACCTATCTCGCGGGGGAAATGGGGCGTTATATATTATTTTATTAAATTGAAACGATTGCTCTGCCCACTCTAAGTACACATTGGTTCGCCCTATCGGCTGCTCAAGAGCAAGCGAAAGCCGTGGAATCTCCAGACAAAGTGCTACCTGATCAAGATACCGGTATAAAACGTGCAACGGTTGGATAAATCGTTACGTAAATATTCACACGCCACGTGGTTTAGCCCCTGGGCTCTGTCGACCACCCCAGTAGAGCTTGCCACTTTTTCAAGAATATGGTTGTCACACACTGTGTACGAGACAAATTAATTATTGCTAACCAATGGGTGATTTAGTCTGATTGAGTTAGGGTTATAGGGTTAGTTTTTTTGTCTCGTACACAAGGTGCATCGACCATTTTATCGAATAAGTGGTACGCAACCCTCGGCCAGGTCCATCTCAGAGGCGCGCTACCGCAAGCGAAAGCCTACACTCTCCGAGGCTGCTCACTTGAGGAGCTCCAACCCCCACCCGAAAACTGACCTTGAGAACATGCATATACTTATACTTAACCCGATGAACTATCACAAGGCTAGGTATGCAACATATTGACTCTCGAAAACACGAAATGCATTCCAACGGTCCCTTGGCCGAGGCGCCCCCCGTCACTCAGAATTACTTCGTTAAAACGAATACTACCCCTAGCGTAGGACGCGTCCTCGGGGCCAGGAAAACACGCTGTCTTATCGCTATGTTCGCCTTCCTAGCCCGCGGAAAACTTGCTTCGACTCTCCGTCGCCGGCATGACATAACGTGTCGTTTGTTTTCCACGACGCCGAAACCCAGATACTCTGATGGCAAGCCGGCGCTAGTGTTTTGTGGAAGCAAGAAGGACACCGAGACGCTAGCAGGTTCGCTGGCCCAAAGCAAAGATTACGCACGAAGAGCAGGCTCGCAGGCGAGTGCGAGGCATGCACTGCGGCGGTAAAATGGCTGGGGTTATTTTCGTGTTTGGTTGCTGCACGCACTGATAGATGCACTTGCCATGTAGCGAAATACGCTGACGTTATTGTATGGTGCTGGCTCCGTCCCTTGTGTTACGATTCGGTAGGGTGCATGTGGCCGTCACCGTTCGGCGTTATCCTCGTTTCCGCTTAACGGTGTGCCCGAAACGTGTGAGGGTGCTGGACATATTCGGCTACCATGTCCACCAGGCGCTCGGTTGGTCGCGCACGTCCAGTATACCTCATGGTGGTCCTGTTAACAGCGATGTTCGACGGACATCTGCAGTAGCAAGCATGCGTTTCTTCGTTATGGTATGCGTGGATTGAAGTGTCTGATTCAGTCTTGCTTATCTCTTTGCAACTTACCACGCGACTATTGCATACCACGCACGGAAACGCGACAAAATTGTGCCAGGTGGTGGTGCAGTATCTTATGAGGGCGGCGGACGAAGCGGAAGACCCGCAACTCGGAAGGCTTATCAGGAAGGGCGTGGCCATCCACAACTCGGGACTGTCACCCCGCGACCGCGGATTGGTAGAGAGAGCATTCCTGTCGGGCAGGTAACATTCGTTTGTTGTTCGGAAACATTCATGAACATTGCTCAAATATAAGGCCTCGAAGAACGCCGGCTGGCCCTACCTGGTTCAAGAATAAACCATATCCGCCTACCTCATTGTGCCGAAGTAAACATGCCGCCGGTTTCTTGAAGCACTGGAGCCCCGGAGTACGGACGGTAACGCATGTAAAAAGTCTGGAGTCTGGAGAGCTTATTGACAGAGGCGTTCCCCCAACCCCTCACTCAGTGTTGATTGGTGCGTCCCCTTGTTCTTCCACCCCATGAAATGAAATGGAAAATGTCATTGAGGTCGGGCTTACCTAACGAAAAGCGTGAATCGATAGCCCTCAGAGAGGAGGATCGTCCAACCCGATATCGGTTCAAGTAAAATGCGCCCCATCGATGAGTTTTGCTAACTCTTCTTGGCATGGACCCATATGACGGTGTTCTTCCACAGTCTTGCTGTGCTGGTGGCCACTACAACCTTGGCTATGGGGGTGAATCTCCCCGCGAGGCTTGTCGTCATCAAGGGCACCAATCACTACCGTGGAGCTAAAGGTTACGAGGAGCTGCCAAGGTGATGCGTGAAAGGCGCACTCCGGATGCTCTGATATTGATAGGAGCATGTCGAGTACGGCTATTGGGAGAGCGCGGTATACATCACTAACAACACAACATAAATACGTAGCAGTAGTACTAGTAGTAGTAGTAGTAGTAGTAGTAGTAGTAGCAGTAGTAGTAGTAGTGTTAGTATTAATAGTAGTAGTAGTAGTAGTAGTAGTAGTAGTAGTAGTAGTAGTAAGTAGTAGTAGCAGTGGTAGTAGTAGTAGTAGTAGAAGTAGCAGTGGCAGTAGTGTCAGTGGCAATGGTGGTACGGTAGTTACAGGATTTGTGGTTCAGGTTTGAGGCGATACCATGCAGCAGGTGGGCTTTTGTTCGACTTTTCACACATATTTGCGGCCCTCGTCCGCGACACCAGGTCCGCTATCCTGCAGATGATGGGGCGAGCAGGTCGCCCGGGGTTCGACTCCAGCGGTGTTGCTGTGGTCATGACATCACAGGTACCTTAACAAGATTAATGTATGTGGTTCGTTGTCTACAATACGCTCAAGGAAGTTGCGGTTCTCATGTGCAGCTCCTACGATAAGCTCAGGGAAGTGGCGATCCTCATGTATGTACCGCTTGGCATATTGAGCGCGGCACCTTGTGAACGTGGGCTATTTACTTTTAATAACAACTAGAGGTTACAGAAGGCCGCTATTGTAATTGCGTTGCAGGGAATTTAGTGAATATCCCACGATGTGGCTGTTTCTACAGCAGTAGGCGTGCTTTCTATGAAGTAATATAAATACTACCAGGTATTGACTGGTTGTTTCATAAGCATAGACGGAACCGACGGAGACGCCAGAACGTGCGCTTGGCTTTCGCCGTGGCACACTCTGAAACAAGTGCGGGCAATTTCGTCGCCTTTTTAACTGTACGCACAGCACACCCGACGGGCACGGTTCGGTCTGAAATTAACTTGGACGCGCAGAATACTGCTGAAACAGAGCATATTGAGGCATGTACCTAACGGTTTCCCATGAATCATGAAGACCAATCATCGAAATAGCCGTTGCACCTTTGACATTGTCCGCCGCAGACCAACAAAAAGGCCCTGGAAAGACTCAGTGCGGGACAGGAGGCGGTGGAGAGTGCTCTCCAGGCTCGACTGTTGGAGGCCCTAAATTCCGAGGTACTCGCTCAGGACATTCCACGTGTCTTCCACAAATTACTGTCTGCGGGCCATTAAGTTGTACGATGGCGTCAATTTGCTTCTTATTTTTAGGAAACACGTGTTTTTTTATGAACGTAACTGTTGTGATGAGGCCCGGTTTCATTGAGCGGTGCTCCTTGCCCCGGTTAAATTTTAGCACACTACCGGTAAGTGATAGTCGCCGCGACTATTACGTTGACGTCAGGTTACGATAAGCTCGTACCTTCTGCTTCGATAAATATTTTGAACCCGCCATGGCGAAGGTGTGACGTTGGCCTCTCTCCACCATACAGGGTAGCCTAGAAGGGATAGTCAATGCGCCCGCCTTCAGTGTTTGAACACAGTGGCCCAAACCGACGCCAAGCGCGTATCACCCCAGGCCCACGCCGTCGACATTTAGCCATTCATGAAGAAGGTCGAAGAGTCAATAGAATGTGCGCATTTTCCCAACTTTCTTTAGAAGGCGACTCTCTGGTTCGGAGACTCGCGTTTCCGTCCCCCCCGGCTACTGCCGTTCTGACGTGGAATGGTCAACCTTGCGTGGTGTGCCTTTGACAATGTGCCGTATTTCAACCACTGGGTGCAAGTAAAAAAAAACTGTGGTGCACTGACGCGTGTCCTTGACCGCCGAGAGCACTGTGGTATGCATTTTATTGGTGTTCCCGCTCAGTTGATTCGCTCTGATACAAGTCGCCTTTGAGCTTCGATGCAGGTGTGCCAGGGAGAAACCATTCACGATATCGGCGAAGCGATTGAGTGGCTACGGAGGTAAGCTGCCCTGGGGTTTGTGATAAATGGCTGACCCCAAATGAACTCGGCGGGGGGATTTGCATAACAGGATACGTTCGGAAGAAGCGGCAAGCAACACGATGGGATCTATATCAACAGCGTGTATCGTAAACCAGTGCTACTGCATGTAGGACAAACCATTATCAAGTGCAATTCCCAAAACGGTCATGCTTCCTAGAAATATAGCAGCGAAAAGCTGTGGCCCATCCATCTACAAAACTGTACTGTAGATGAGTCTATTAAGGGGGGCGGGGGTTACATGTTTACCTCTGTTTAAGGCGTTTTTTTACCAAGAACCTCAAACCAGTTGATACCCAATGGAAAGGGCCCGTTGTGCTGCGATACTACCGCAGCTCGGCTGAGACCTACGCCTCCCAAATACTCAAGGTATAAGAGCGTTAATGATACCTCCAGCGCGGAAGCACATAAGCCACCGAGATATATCTCATTTTTGTTTCTAGTCGGGAGCCGGAGAAGGGGAAGATGGGGGTAAAAGCGTTGGACGCCGTGACCATACAACCTTGGGAATCATCGGCAGACAAGACGAAAAGCATCGCCACACGCCAGGGAACAACGAGCGTTGTGCGTTATTTCTCCACTGTGCAATGTCATCATTGTCAGCTAATTCTCCCTCTCAACCCATGACCGACGAGTCAACCAACCCATCGCGTGGTTCAAGGCCGCCGGGACTGATGCTACGGAAAGGGACTGCCCCGATTTATTCACTATCGCGTTGGGCGTATTAGCTCTCTCAACATAGCTGAATATATACTGGGCATACCAGTACTTTTTTTGGCGCGGCACGAAAAGCAATCCCAAGGTCGTGCATATCGCGAAACAAAAAAACGCCCTGGTAAAGCTTGAGACGGCAAAGCTGTAGTAGCCTAGTCACTCTTCCGAGTGACGCTGATCGGCTGCAATACAGGGACCAAAATATGCCCCCCCTACTCGGTGAAAACCCGACGTGCTCCGTCCCGACATAGTAGGGATGCGAGGGTCTATGGTCATACGACTCTGGCCGTGCCTG
>JAYJME010003674.1:0-11833 GCA_036873775.1 Costaria costata | reverse complement strand
ATGAGATCATGTGTGTCCGTCGATCGCGGACGGATAGCTCTCCCCATGGCGTACACAACATATAATAATTGGAGCACTCAAAAGTTGTCACCTGCTTTCGGTTGGCTAGGTTCAGAGCCTGCATCAGTTTCTCCGCCCTTGAAGCCATCTCTTCGGCACACCGGCGCACCATGTCCTCGTTTTCGGCTTTGGCGTCGTCAAGCTATACGGAGAAATCATACCAACAAGTGTAAAACAAAAAAGTTACTTTGTTTAGGGAGAGGGATCAAAGAGCGTGGGGCACGCACGGGCGCAAGTGCAAAAAAATAATCATTTTGTTTAGCGAGAGGGGTCAAGGAGGGTGGGGCACACGCGTGCACAACTTCAAAACAAAAAAGTAATTTTGTTCAGCGAAAGGGGTCAAAGAGCGTGAAGCACGCATGGGCGCGGGTGGCACCGTTCTGTGGTCGGTTTAGTTGAGGCAAGGCAAGCAAGGGTTGGCATTTCCGGCATGCCTACCAGGAATACGGAGAACACTTTGTTGGGGCGCACAGGGCTTCATTGAAGCGCCAACTTGTGGTACAGGCCAAAATGGTGGGTGCTTCGGGGGAATGAACGAGTCTGGCCACTTTCACCAAAAAAAATAACTTCGCGAAAAGGAGATCTAGAAGCACCAAGGGAAGGCCGCTTCATGCCGGCCTTCAGCCGGTAGAGTACTATATCCGTGCGCGCTATCAGGCAGCTTGGGCTGTTCTACCTGCGCGATAAAAGCGTCGTCACTGAATCGCATTTTCGACAATAACTCTACCTGGGTCTTCATGCATTGGAGATCGGACCGCAGTCCAGAGAGTGCTTCAAGCAATTCCCTTTGCCCACCCTTCCCGCTCGAGAAGATCAATGGTTGATTGCAACGTGTAGCGCCCCTAACCGCGTTTTTGCCATCTCCTCGGGTGACAGCTCCCTCATAGGACACTTTAGAGCAACCATGATTGCGACACTCTCTGATTTTGTCTTCTCCTTGCCCGCCTGTCTCTCCTGCTGCTACAGCTGCAGCCGCTGCTCGTCTTCCTCCTCGAACGTGGAGTTGATCCTCGAGCTGCTCGATTGCTTGGTTCTTCTCGTCGATACGCGTAATGCTGTGCACGGTGCGAAACGGCAGGTAGTGCATGAACGGGGCGCCCAAAAACGTTTGAGCAGTCAGCAATGCCTCTCCTTCGTTGAAGCACCACAGCGAACGGAATCACAACGAAATTTCGACGCGAATGGCCCACCAACGACTCGGGCCAACGTCAGATTATCTGGGGAAAAAGGGCATCCCTGTGTTTTCGATGTTCCCAAGCGCGTTCGAATGCTGCTGTACCCCCCCCGGCGCATAGTTGGGCACCTGTTGCGCCCCATCTGCTCCAGCTTCCCCGCCAGATGCTTTAGCTCCCTTAGCTCCTGACGGGAACTGTCGAGGTACCCCTGCGCCTCGGATACCTCTGCTTCGGCAGCCTCCCTACGCCGAGCCTCCTGAAGCACGACGCCAGCGATCAACATGCATAAGTGTTAAAAAATAGGTTTCATCCCGAACAAAAACAAAAACACCCAATTGAGGGAAAATCATGGTGGAACAAAAAGGGAATGCGGGTGATCAGGCCTGGTCATGCGCACTGAGTGGCGGCGTGCGAGGTCGCGCAATCATGGTCAAGGGTAAACATATAAAGTTCCGAATTCGACCTGGACACAATCACGCTGTCAGAATCCGCCCGGAGATGGTTATTTACTGCATGCAGCAGTAGCAGCGCATCACGATAACATCCACCGCTTTTACACTGGCGCACTGTTGGCGCTTGGAGCTTTCAAAAACAGAAGTCATCTTTCCGGCGCCAAGCAGCAAGTGGTTAGATAGGGTATTAGCGTATAAACCGGAAAGTTCGCACCTGGTGAAGCATGGTCCTCAGCTCGGATATATGTTTGCTCGCTTCCTCCAGTTTATCCGCAAGGAGCTTCTGCGAACACGGTCGGTTGGGGTGAATTGATCTCAGGCAATAGCGGCCACCAAAAATGTACGCTACGATTGTCTGGGCTACCGAATCTTTCGTGCTACAATCTCGCTATAATAACACCGCTGCACCTTCCATGGTAGATCCCCTATCAACGCCGAGCGTGTTGCACCGCACAGCGGTTTCACATTATTGTCCACAGTGAACGGCGTTTGAAGCAGGCAGCCACCAAGGCCATTTTCGACCCGGAAACACATTTTGCCACGCCTACGAGTCTAGTAATCCTTCGGCTCCGCGCTTGGCGCATGAAAACGAGGCGTAGGATTGGAAATGCTGGTGCTCACGCCAAGCTGAACCAGTCGAACTCATCGTACGAAAAACACATGCCGTCACGTGCTTCTGACGAAAATATGTACCAGTATATTTTGATTAAAAAAAACACAGCTGTGAGATCGAAAAAATGGTTGTGGTATACTTCGGATATTCGTCCGCGGCTAGTGTACCTCCATCCCGGCGCCAAAGTTACCACTCAAATCGGCTCCCCATCCTGCGCCAGGCATGAGGGAAGGCGGGTCCTGGTTGGTGAGCGCGTGGGCTTGCTCTGTCTCACGTCCGACTGATCGCGCCCTCTGCAATGCAATAATCGTGCACGATCGAGTACGTGGAATTGAGAGAATGATCGCACAGTACGGACAGCACAATGTTTGGCGTCGCAACCAGTGAATGGAAGGCCAACGATCGGGCCAGTCGTTCCACGACTTGTGTGCGTAGCACGTACTCCATTTACCATGCGCCGACGGACCGGAAACAAACAGCGCGAATCGTCAGCGTGACCTTGAACCTTCTGACGGATGACTAAAAACGGTCGACAAAAGTGGGCGGTGTACTCACTCCCTCGACAAACGGGGAGCCTCCGACGCGTTGAAGCGCGGTCATAAGACAAGACGTGTTGACGGCTTGGGTGAAATTTTTCAACCGCGGTTGCCAAAGAGCGTTGGTCGATGCGTCGCCTGTCGCTTGCTCTCCCGCGTGGTTTGTTAACTTCCGCTTGTACGACAGGCATATATCGAGATATATCGAGTGCACCCGTCGATCTACTGGGAGTAATGATTGGGGCCCCTGTCTCCGCTCACCTCCAGCTCTTCTGACCTATTTTTGGCCTCAAGAATTTCAGCGGCGGCCTTAGCATTGGCCGTCTCCATGACCAATCCAGACTGCCCGCGAATAGCCTGGGCGGCAACCAAGAGGCAGAGTAGTGAGTGAGACACACTTGCTGGAACTGCGAAGCGAAACTACGCAAGAAAATGTTACGCCAATCAACACGAAGGCCAATCAACACGAAAACCAGATAATCGGCTTCTCCGCCGAGGATGGTCCTCTTGCCGGGCCGGGCATACCTCTGCCAAACTTTGGCTCATGGTGTCTGCCCTTGTCCTCGCTTGCTCAATATCTGCCCGCAAGAGCTCTTCCCGTGCGGCAGACGCCGATTCGCTGGCCTCCTTTTCTTTGAGCGATGTTTTGAGGTGCTGCTCAAGTTCCGAGGACTTTGTCTTCGATGCTGCCATGGCTTCCGTGAGCTGCACGTTCGCACTTCGCAAACGTTCAACCTCTGCCGATAGTCTGGTTTCGTTTGAGGATAGGGCAAGACCGGGATAGATTACTGAATCATACTCCGATTGATCCGAATTTTTGAGTGACGTTGCTAGCCAGTTGGGAGTTGGGAAAGGACACTATGCTACGGTTCGTACCAGGTACCCTGGTACAGGTATATTTTATCCGAATTTTTGTGATAATCCTGTTAGCAAGCACCACGCACAACATTCGCTGCTACTAATATGAGTACTGCTTTCAGATCCTACAATAAGGAGAAACGATCAATCATCGCCCGTGATCAAGGCCCACCTGCCCTTCGCCAACATTGCCTTATCGCGAAGGTCCTTGATGGCGGAGGCGTTATCCTTTGCTTCCTCCTCCGATAGGGTTTCCATGCGAGTGATGGCCTCGCGAAACTGTACCTGTGGCGAGCACGAAGGGCAACCAGCGCGGGGAAGATAATATCGCAATTTGGCAGGTGTGGCTCACAAGAGGGTTATACATGTCGCGCCCATCGCGCCAATAAAACAAGGCGTGAGTCAGCTATTGATATGATAGCGGCAAACGGTGCGAGCTGAGACACGCGCAATAAGTAAATACCAGCCGGAGTGACCTCATGTTTTTGAACAAAATGGCGGTCTCCAAATACCAAATATACATTGCAGCCGTGATTGGGCACATGTCTCACCAAATATTCGTCCGTACAAATATCGTAATGACAGCAAGACGCTGAGGCGTTATACTGTACCAGGTAACTATTAATAGCCATACTCGAACTCGTACCTCGCTTTTCTTTCTGCTCTCGCCGGCAAGCTGGAGGCTTCTATCTCGCTGGCTCAAATCGTTTCGGAGAGACCGCCCCTGTGTATGAATGGAAGTGGTAGAGTAGGATTCAGATCGTCAGATACTATTGTGCACGAGCTGCGAATCAAGCGTCGGTTACACCGTACTACTGCAGTCTCAGAAACGTTAACTTCAGTACTTGCCAAACTCTGTGGTCAGTACCACCGTAGATATACCCGCCAGAAACCTCTAAACGTCGTGCCTGAAACTTGAGCCTCTGGTGGCTCTCAGCGAGTTCACCGAGCCTCTGCTTGATGTGCACAAGCTCCGATGACAGTTTGGCGTTGATGGACCTCTCCTCCCCAAGTTCACGTTCCAGCCTGTGCCGTTCCACAACAGTGTGCCAGTGTGCAATTTCACGGCGATCTGTTAACTTTCAACCTCCGTATGCATTGAATACATGAATAGACAACCAAGGGATACGACGCGTCCACTCTATAATGGTAATTTAAGCAATAGCTGACCGATCGAAGTCTAGCTCAAGGCTCTGCCTGTGGCGCTGGCGAGCAACGCATGGGCGCACGCGACTGCGTGTACCGCATTGTATTCGTGAGGTGCGCTGCTCGCCAGCGCCCCAGGCAGAGCCTTGATAAACATCAATAGCTGCTTTCACTCGGCCACTCCGCCGTCGGTTTGTAATAAGTATACCAGGTACCTGGTATCTCGTTTTGGTTTTCGTTTGCTGAGTTCCAGGCCCGTACTTACTCAGGTCTTCAGAAAAAAAGCTGCAAACCACGAGAAAAGAAAAAAAGTGACAGCCTGGCTATCTTGCCGCCCAAGGTCGGTGTCAATTTTTTTTTTTGAATTTTGAATTAAAAAAAAAAATCAAGTTTTCAATTTTTCGGGTCCAAACTCGTTGAGTGGTGGATTGGCGCAGACTGCAAAATTGTCGCCAGCCATTGTAGACTACTGGTACGTGCATAGTAATAAGGATAAACGCTCTTATGGCGTTCACAATTGAGGCGTTTACGGTGAGTTCGCTGGTGCCAAAATACAGCTGGTGATATCAGCTGCGACAGATACTATTACTTACTACTGCATTGGGGTGTGGCGTGTATAACAGCTCGTGCTGATGTGCACGCGACGATGACGGGTTCGCCTACTGATGACCAGATAAGACAGCCCAGATTATCGGTACAGCAGTGTATCGATCAGGCAAACGTTCAGTCAGTATTAAAAAGCAATAGCTCCAATATCATATCGTGTCCAATCCGTCGGCACTGCTGCTCCGGGGTCAATGCCCACATCGTATTTAGCGCGCGAACATCGGCAATCTCAATCCTCGCCATACGGTATCTCTTGTGCCAAATCTAAACATTGGTCTCGCAAACACACATCGCTACAGCTCAACGACGTCATCGCCGGCACCCGCCCCGCCGCCCTCCTCGTACTTACTGTTTTTAGCGGTGTTGGGTGCTTTGTCGGTGCTGCTGGGCTGCGACATGAGCAACACCTGCTACTCCTGCTGCTGTGCTGTTGTTGTGTGCGTGTGAGATGTGTGCCTTTTTCTTGATTTTTTGTATCGCCCCAGGGGGCCAAAATAACCTTTTTTTCCAAATAACGCCCCGGCCACAGTATAAACACCCCGGGGCATATTTTTACGCCTGCAAAATCATAACTCCCCGTGGGGTGTTTACTCGCATTATTACGATACGTCGTAGTGCGCGTACCTTGGTAAACCGGTCCCCTTTAGATCAGCCTCGAGCCCTCGAGCCCTTGCATCCACCAACGCCGCCTGCAGCGAGCGTTTTTGCGCTTCCTGCTCATGACGCTCCTCGAGAAGGACAGCCTGTCGGTGCTGGCCGTCCGCAAGGTCTGCTTTAAGCTGGCGGCAAACCACGCGTGCATCCTCGAGGGCAATCTGTATAGATCAGGATCGACGGGTTGGAGAGGACGTTCACTCCACAGAATGCAGCAGCATACGACGTGATACGTGGTGTGTGATACGTGATACGTAGGCGATAAACGACTACGGGGGAATTTAGGATCCATCCCCGGGTTTCAGACCTTGTGTTTCGAGATAGGGTTAGGGTTAGGGCTTTAGGTGTCGGTCTCAAGGCCTGTGACGTCTGTAGCGATGGTCTTGAGGGTTGTGAGGGCTGCAGCGACGGGGTTTGAGGGCCCATATCGCGATTTACGTGATCTGCACGACGAGAGACGCTGCCGTAGGGATTCTTTGTCGTCGCGCGCTGATATGTGGAGGCTGGCTATTAATAGTGTGCTGCAGAGGACATATTATGCAGGGATGTACATTATTTGACTACTTTACGACACCGTCCGCAACATGGGACCTTCCGCGGAATGTCGCGACCTGTCGCCGACAACGCCGTACTGTCGCGGCGCATTCCGCGGAACGACGCGACATACTCCGCTGTGCGTATCACGATTGTGTCCACGGCTGTGTCCGCGGTTAATCCCACGGATAGCCCTGCCGCAAGTCCCGCGGTAAGTCCCGCGGCAAGTCCCGCGGCAAGACCCACGGTAGGGCTCGCGGCAAGGACACCCGCGACAAGCCCTGCGACATGCCCCGCGGCATTTAATTTGGAACAGATGCTCCGAGTATAATTCATACTCCGAGTGTACTCGGAGTATCGAGTATATTTCGTACTCCGAAAACTGAGAGTATTAGAGTACTGGTGGCCTGAATACTCGGAGTACTGGGAGTATGAGCAGTACTGAAGGCTCAAATACTGCAGGTACTGGGAGTGAGTACGGTCAGTACGGAACCCTGAGTACACGCAGTACCAGCAGTATCGAGTTGCGAAATACTTGGAGTACAGGCAGTATCCGCAGTACAGAACCTCAAAATGCTCTGAGTACACAATGTACCTGAAGTATTAGTTTTTGAAAATACTCTAATTATAAATCCAGGTAATGGGGACACATCTGTGAAATGTGAAATGCTATTAACGCCAGTCACCTGCGCTCCCAGAACCTGGGAGTAATAACGGCCGAGTCTTTAAAATGGTGCACAGGTGCTCCAATTAATAATATGCTTCATACTCCGAGTATACTCGGAGTATCGAGTACATTTCGTACTCCGAGTACTGAGAGTATTAGAGTACTGGCGGCCTGAATACTGCGAGTAACTGGGAGTACTAGCAGTACTGATGGCCCAAATACTGCGAGTACAAGGAGTACCCGTAGTATCGGACCCCAAAATACTTGGGAGTACAAGCCGTATCTGCAGTACAGAATCTCGAAATACTCCGAGCACGAGCAATATCCCGAAGTACACGAAGCCCAAATACTGCGAGTACACGAAGTACCTGAAGTATTTTATCTCGAATACTCCTTACTTTCCTCCCAGATACTCGGAGCATCTGTGGATGTTTGTACTGCGGGTACTGCTTGTTCTTGGGGTTCTGTACTGCTCATACTTCCAGCACTCACAATGTTCGGGCCTTCAGTACAGCTCATACTCCCATACTCGCAGTATATTGGCCGCCAGTACTGCAATACTCTCAGTACTCGGAGTACGAAAAATCTTTACTCGGAGTATGCAATACTCTCAATACTCGGAGTTCGAAAAGTACTTACTCGGAGTATTAAGTATACTCGGAGCATCAGTGGAGGAGTTTGAGTATTTCTATTTGCCTAGCACAATTAGACTACAGTACGGATACCGGTATGATATATCGGTACAACAGCAGCAGAAAGTTCGTACATGCCAAACATCAAATACAAGCCTAAACTGGTACTACTGTAACTAACATTACGTACCTGGTCCAGTATCAAATGCCAGTAAAACTAGGCCATGGAGAGCAAGGGCCAAGTTCTCCGACCTCGCAACGCAACAGATACAACACGGCTGATGCTTTATATTTTGTCATGTGTTTTCTTTTATTATTTCACAGAAAGGAAAATATCGGAGCTGGCCTTACAATGTGGTCGCAGGGATCTTTAGGGAGGTAGGCTGTTCACCACAAACGGGATCAGACGGGATATAGGAAGCAGCTCCTGCTGGTGGGATCAAGGTAGGGGCGTAGACCCAACCCCACCCGTAACCCTAACCCTGACCCGAACCCGCACCCAAAACGGGCCAAAACACAAATTGGAACGCGGTAATCCGACAAAAGGGGCCCTACCTGCATTATACTTCGTTGGCGAATTGATAGATTTTTTGCTGCTATTTTGACCCGACCACACGCCTCCGCAAGGTCATGCAAACCACAACATACCCGAGGGGTCCTGGACTGCAACTCCACCATTTAAAGTGAATTCGTGCAACACTACTATTAATACCACTGTTCCATTGATCAGAGGCTTTGCATTTCGGCCGGCGGCAGGGTTTCTTCGTGAAAATGCCACGAAAAGATGCGGCGGAGCCTTGCGACCGACCGCCCCTGCCGGCCTCGATCCTCTCGAACTGGGGGTTAGGGTTAGGGCGGGGTTGGGTTGGGTCTGGGCCAAAGTGCAGGATAGAAATCGACCAAAAGGCGAAAAGGCAAAACAGGTGTTGCGCGAGTTTCGTTTGCAAGGAGGTCACCGTACCGGCACTAGCCTCGCGCTAAACTCGCGTGTTAAAAGAGGCGTGTCAAGGGTCGGTGGTAGGTGGCGGTGTAGGCGGCAGCGAGGACAGGGCTGGCGACATGGGTGACGAAGCCTGCGTGACGTGGGCCCCTGAAAGGGTTGGGGCCGGGTTGGGTCTGGGCCGACTAGCAAAATATTCAAATTGACCACACTAATGATGGTCCTGAACGATTGCTTGTGCGCGGTGGTACTGCATTTTGGGAAAACCAGAGAGGCCCTAATTGCAGTACGACCTTGAAAATATGCTCGTGCAACATCACTACTAAATAATATATGATCGGTCGAGGCTAGCCTTTTGGGTTTTATTTGTATCACGCCACCAAAATGCGAGCCGCGCTACTGCCGCTGCCGACCTCGAGCCCTGCAAGGGTTATAGGGTTAGGGAGGGGGGTCGGGTTGGGTTGGGTTTGGGCCGACGTGCAAGATAGAAATTTACCCAGAGGAGTTGCACGAGGTTATTTGCAAGTTGGTGTTGCAATTTGGGGCACCCTTGCTGTACCATATGGAGTTTTGACTAAAATCTAAGGGCGGTGCAATTCAAAATAATATGTTCTGCTGTGTTTTTCGTTGGAGGGTTTTAACGTGTTTTTGGCCCAAAATAGCAAATTGCCAAAACAAAATGGGAATTATTTTCTGTTACCGACCCTAAGAACGGCCATTTTTGTTTTGCAGACCTCGTATATACGTATCCCCGTACAACAATACATGTACGTACTGCTACGGGTCGGGTAATTCGGGTGTGCCTTGATACCTGGTACTTTGCTGCTGCAGTTTCCAGAACATGACACAGCACTCGTGTAACTATTTGCACTTACCCGTATCATGAACACGAACATTACGTAGTTTATAGCAATCGACACGCGACAGAGCAGGTCAGTTCGTGTTGCGGTCCCGCGTATTACGCTGGACTTGTTGGTTGTTGGGTTTTCTTTTCAGCAGCCCGCTCCAGTCGGCAGACCTTACAATCTGGTCGCAGGGGTCTTGGATGGCAAATTTTACTCGCTCTCATTGGCCGAGGACTGATTTGCATCAGTTTCTCGGATTGTTTCATGTTGAGGTGATCGCGGCGCAGCCGCGTTCCAATTTGAGTTTTGGCACGTTTTAGGTGCGGGTTCGAGTCAGGGTTAGGGTTTGGGTTAGGGTTAAGGGTTGGGTTGGGTCTACGCCCCTACCTTGGTCCCACCAGCAGGGGCTGCTTCCTATCCCATCTGATCCCGGTTGTGGTGAACAGCCTACCCCCCTAAATATCCTGCGACCACATTGTAAGGCGAGCTCCGGAATACTGCGTACGGCTTGCTCACTTTACCAGCAAATATTTGCTCTGCGCCCCCGAAATTACGTAACGCCCTCCGTTCGAACAAACTCGGTAACATTCTATAGGAAACCCCTGCATTTGCTCGCCCGCGGACTTTGAACCCTGCGACCTGCTGCGACAATGGCGGTGGCGGATTGCCTTGCTAAGCAGTCCAAGCACGCTGGTGTGCGTGAAGGCTTCGACCCGTCCAGCGTCGTACCCGGTGGCCAAGCGAGCGCTTAGGCGCTCACAACAATAATTGCTGGCACCTGGATCGCAGTCAGCACAGTTCCTCGAGAAGAATGGACACTGTGTCGCGATCTGCGTTTCGATCCTAGCGGGGATGTCTCTTAAACGTCCCCTGTTGTTGCGGTAAATATGTAAATACACGTAAGCAGGTCATACTCTGTTTTTTGCTGTTTTGCGGTAACATCTACGAAAGCACGAGTTACCAGTATATAGGGTATGTGGTGGAGAACGAGTTTAGAAGGCAAACACTCTGGTGGCGTATAACATATCGATCGATATATTTAGTTTACTTTTCCTCTCAATGGCGTCGACGGCAAGGTGTGAGATTATAAACGGTGAGGTCGCTGGTTCGATCCCCACCGATTCCCAAAAAGAAATAAGAAAAAAGGGGATCGTACCTCATATTCAAGAACCTGTAAAACTCACGCACTTGGAAAAAACTGAGAAGGAACGATGAGAGCAACGCGATTATTGCATTCTGAGCCCAACACCGAAATAAGTCGGAGGTAAAATTGCCTGGCACTCATAATCTCATCGCGGTTCCTGTAGGCCCTACCGATAGCCTTTCAGGCATACAATATGCCTGAACCACGCTTTCTGAAAAAGGCGTGCTGAACCATTCTGTTTTCGTGCCTATCTTGCCTCTTTCAAGGCGCTGACAGGCACGCCTAAAAGACCTTTCAGCCACTTGAAGAAAACGCCGGTCGACGGGAACTCCCAAAATCAGGGGAAAGGGGGTATATACATGGTAAATTGCCTAAAACAGTGCATGAGGCGTGTCTGAAACATTTTGAGGGCGAAGGCACATTCTATAATCATTTTAAGTAGTGTTTATCCAAGAGGAAAGGCAAATAATCAAGTAGCAATGTCACGACAAGGGCAAAAGATATACCAGGTACGCGAGTAAGTAGTTTCCACAGACGCCGACATTCATTTAAAAAAAAAAACATGATTTGTATCTACAAATATTAATATTAATATAAACAAGAGCGGCGGCGCGATCGACCGAGCGAGCGGGCGGCGGCGGGCGACCGCGGCAGTGCTTCTTTCATTCATCAGTGGGTATGCCGGTTCCTCCAGGTTTCCGCGGTCTTGGGCGGGCCGGCGCGGCCGGGGAACGCCGGTTCGGCCCGGGGCAGGCCGTTTTCCCCCTGTTTAAACCCCAACCCCCCTACCCACATCGAAATCCGGGGCCGAAACGACCAAGCACGGCGTGCCCAAAAAAACTGTAGACGACTCTTGCCGACGACGCCATATGTGAAGGTACCGTAGTGCCCTAATTAAGGGTAGCAGGGATGGATGTCTGTGCTGGGCAGTAGGCCATCCTTTGTGTTAGGTTTCTCTCCGTTTATATGAT
>JAYJME010003673.1:0-11836 GCA_036873775.1 Costaria costata | reverse complement strand
CCCCCCGCCACCGAAACCAATGCAGACTGGATCGCCATCAAACTGCATCTATCGCGGTGAAATACAAACGCCGCACCTCCCACCACTGACGGCCAAACCCAACGTCGTTAGAGCACAATGATGCGGGATGGAAGCATTCGTCGCGCTGTGAATAACCGACAACACAATACCCGATAGAGAGAGACAGTCTTCGCTCTAACAAGGTTTTTTTTTTTTATTTACTTTACTACCACCCCCCCCCCCCCCCACCAAACCAGAAACAAAAGAAACTAACCCGGCATTTGAAATGAAACAACGACGAGCTCAAAAGGGGAAGACTTCTAAAGGAAAGTACCAGCTTCGTGATAAGAATGGCTTTCGAACAAAGCATGATGTGCACGAGCAGGAGCAGACATCCCTCCGCCCAGTAGACGGTCGATTTACCAACAACATATGGGTCCGGCAGCCAGATACTGCCTTGATTTGTCCCCATGATGCCGAGGAAACTTACTAATGCAGACTACGCCCAAACATCGAACGGGGGCACCGTACACACGCTGTTGTCAATAGAGCAAAGGCTAGCCTCAGCAGCCCATCCTGGATACGCTTCGGGGAGACAGTTCTGAGGTATTATAGTACATTTATATTTCTCGGCACCAAAAGCAATGAAACCAAACCTCGGGCCCTCTCCCTCACCTACCATACGTAAATCGAAAAACGGAAACAGATCGCACACATAAAAGCACCCTTACCCCTCCCTTCGTACGATTGACAGCCGTGCAGGAGCAAGTAAGTGCCCATATACCCCCTCGAGTAATCTCACGGCGGCAGGGATGCCAGTATCTCTCCTCAACTCAGTAACTATGCTGGCCACCAGTACCATATTGTTGGACGCGTGCTACGATAGGAGGTAGCATGTTACGGCGTTTTTGTATCTGATTGACGGGGGTTCTTAACCCAAAATCGTCGGGGTGTCAGTTTCTGTTTTGCAATACAATCGTTTCGTTTACCTAGCTCATGGATTTCTTAATCGGGTTGCACTCTCTTAGTTTAACCTCGTACTCAAAATCAGTTTTGTGGGCGAAGCTCGTAAAATGAGTCCTGAGCCCGAGAAAACAACTGGTGCACCGCTATCGTACCATGCGTAATTCTGAGTGTTCTTGTTTGAGTGCTAGCGCACTGGAAGACTTAGTCGGGTTGCGCAAACAAATGTCTTCGAAGGCGTGGTTCGGATGAGATGTTAAAGCCATTGCGCGAGCGGGCCAGAAACCAATGCACCACCCCTGCCGTGGTGTTAATCCCTGGTCGTACCAGACACCCGACGGAGTCCGAAACAACACTGCTCACACTCGCCACGCAGCGCCAGCCCTATATGCACCCCACTGTTCATGTAAAACACGTAAATTATACTTAGTGCATAAATAGAATAATAAAGCAAACCCGCAGGGCCTTCTACGTGTCTACCGCGCAGCTGATACCGTACAGCAGAGGTACCTCCTGTTGGTTCTCCCGCTATTCGTCCATACACCCTACACCTGGCAGCTCTTCGCAGTTGTATCTCCAGCACCACATGCGTCAAAATAAACCTCACCCTTCGCCAACGGCACCCGCCCCCTTTGAAAAATGCAAACAAACTGCGTGATCGTAGATGGGCCACGGACAAAGCGAAATCGTTCCACCTACTACCTGCTTGTCCCCCCACGACCGTTAGTATGTACGGTTTGTACAACTCTTAACCCTCTCTGCTATCTGCGAATCTCGGTAAAGGATGTAGGTGATTACCACTCACCTCTTCAACAACAACCCCAGACGATCCCCACCCCCGCGAAGGGAAATACCCAGAAAAAACGATTTCTTTTTGGGAGAAGAGCCAATACCTCTCTCCAAGCAAAGCAAGACTGTGTAGCTGTATCTACCACCATCCTGCCCCGTACTCTACACCCCATGCAGTACCTACCGGCACCGCGCGTGGGTTGACATTGCAGAACGATTGTCCTTTACTCATGGCCGTCCTCGACCTTGTCTAGAAGGGCGAAGCGGGTGCTCAGAGACCCGGACACACGGTAGTCCTCGACAGTGCCGCGGAATGCTTCGAAGCCTTCCATCACCTCGACGCCGTCCTCGTCATGGACCGGGCGGGCCGTCTCGCCCAAGATGCCGGACAGCGAGGGGTTGTCAATGTTCAGTCCGTCGAGCCCCACGTCCATCTGCCAGAACTCCAGGTCGGGAAGAACACGCCCGTCCCAGTCCAGCTCACCGCCGCCCTGATAGTTGACACCGACGTTGAGGCGCACCGCGACAGTCGACGTCTCGATCTTAAATATGGCGTGGATGGATTGCAGGTCGGCCAGATCGTTCTCGGCGATGTACTTGGCACACCACTCGGGTGCCGCCATGGACTGGGATTTCAGGATCCAACCTCCGATTGTCTCGTCCACAAGCGTGCGTTCCCCTTCGACCATCTCCTCGTACATGTTGGCCCATATTTTGTCCGCACCAAACTGGCGGCACTCCACAGGGAGGTTGGAAGCGGACACGGCGATATTTTCCGCCACGTACTCCCCCCTGGAGAAGCGAAGGAGGCCATCCACCTCCTCCCCATCCACTAGAGCACGCAGCCCGCCGTTGGCAAGGCAGGGGTAGACGCTTTTGCAGCCGTCCGTGTCAATAGTGTACGGGTTCCTGACCTCGATAACGAGAGAGTGCCCCTCCGACACGATGCCGAGGCCCGTAACGAGCTGTCGGTCGGGGAACTCGGCGGGAAGAGGTGCGGTGAGACGGACATTGACGTTCAGATCGGCCTGCTCGTCTTTAATCAGCGAGTACCAACCGCCGTTGACCCCGGACCGATCGATGTGCTGGCCCCGGAGACCCTGCATGTGTGGGTCGTCGCACACGGAGTCCGTAGGGTTGCACGCCACTGTCCCAACTAAAAACACAATGCGGGGGCATGCGGTAGGGGTAACGCGTCAAGCACCCACACGGATAGTTCAGTATTTTTCGTGCTGCTGCCGTTGGGGTCTCGTCAAGCCTGTGCAGAGTTGCAGCGGATTTCCGTTCGGACCCATGGTACGATAGAGGTGCACCCTTTTTTTTCTGAGGCTCTTCACTTTAGGAGCTCCATATCACACCCGAAAGCTGCTTTTGAGTAAAATGGAAGGGCAGTCCCCGTTGAGAAAAACCATGGACTAGGTACTAAAATATATCATGTTTCTAAACAGAATGACATTTCGGACGTGTTTGGGTTAAGGAGCCCCGTTATTCAGAAACAAAAAACAAAAGCCAAAAAAATGCAACCTTTATGATAGCACGCGTCTTTTGGCAAGTCGCGCAGCATCGTAGAGCAAACGGCAGGTTTGGCGTACGTCAATGGTTTCGTTCTGAATACACCTTCTGAAAATGAGCACAACCAACACGGTTGATCTGTGTGCATTAAGGCCGCGAGGAAGGAGATGCAAGAACATGTTCCAAGGTATCATCGTCCAAATGAGAGATGGTATTTGTCCGATCACGACTTGATGCAATCCAGTTACGGGTTTCCAATACGAGACGAGTGCGGTGACAGTCCTGCAGATCCTGAGTGCAGGACGACGGGAAAATCACAACGTGTATCCAATTTGCGACACGGGAGTCACCGATAATCTTGGTCCTTCGTGATTTGGTTCTGTGACCCAGTTCCTAATCAATGTTTTCCCGGGGGGGAGTTGGATCTCAACCTGATCCGTTGCACACCAGCTACTCAATTATGGCCATACTCCAATACTCAATAGGTCGATGCAGACTTCTTGAAATGTGCTTGAGCCAGCCGCACTAGATGTTCTACCTGCTGTCGGGCATGCCAACAATACCGATCATCACGCCTAAAAACAAGATTGATATTGAAAGATTATGCCTTTCGACGACCGTCCACTTCAGCACGGTGCGCTCAACTCGCGTATAATATCTATCCGTTTCGCGACCTTGGTCGGCTGCTACAGCATCGTGGTAGTCAATCCGTGGGTGTTGGACAGGCGGTACGACCTTTGATTTTCGTTTTTTCCCCTGTCAGGTTTGTAGATCCGACCTCGAGGTGACCTGCGACATTCGATTACATTCACAGCTCTGCACACATGCGGCCTACCGTTCAAGCCCTCTTCACGACCAACCGTACATAATTCGGGCCATATTCATTCCTGGTCCGTAGCCTCTAGCTCATGTCGGTCGGTGGGTGGGATCCGAATAGTCCGCATGGTGTAGGACATGTTTCCCCAGAGGTTGAATTTGAATTGTACAGATCCTGCACAGCATCTGTCTGATTCTATGATTATCTAGCCCCCCCCAACCCAGCGATATTCGTTAACGAACTTTTAACAGCTAGCTGCTCGACGCAAACAGGGATGTTCTGGAAAACAACATCTTTAAATAGTTTATCGGTTGCAAAGGACTATCGCCTATCGAACGATGATGCCGTGGTGGCAAGAGGCACCGTATTTCAGGAGATGATGCGGCCGGAGGCTGGTTTCAAAACCGGCGATTTCGTCATAAAATGTTGGAGGGGGCTATCGTAGAACGATTCATCTCATAACTGCAGGTTAAGATCCACGGAAGTTCCGCCCTGTTTTCGGGCTCGAAGACGTCCGTCCGCGGTGAATGCTATTGATTGAGAGGCCCCCCTCTTATTGTTACGTTAGGAAACCTAGACCGAGGGATTGGTCGTCGTGGGGTCGAACAAGTTTTTTAACTGTTTCTCGAAATCACTTTCAAAGTGAGGTATATATGAGCTCCAACCACTGGACGAACCGCCATTAAAATGATTTCGGCGCACCCACTACCCTTTCAGCCGTCTCGACGCGGGACTCACCGTCGCAGGTTTTCGCTATGGAGTCAAAGACCATGTCCACCCCGCACTCGCACGCGTAAAGGGCCGAGTTGCCGAAAACCGAACCCCCGTCAGCCACTGGTGAGAGTCGACAGCAAACAACGAGAGGGCAAAAACAATGTGCAGACGGCAAGAGGAACGCTGCTGGCATTTAGTTGACGTGAAAAGGGCATAACAAATATAATATATAGACACATACATGCTATGATACGATAGAGGAGGTGCTGCAGTATTTTTTTTTTTGTCTGAGGCTCCTCACTTTAAGAGCGCTCTGTACGTTTTTATCCACAACACTGATTTCTAGTAGACCAAAAATGCAACACCACGATCAACAAATAAATGCATGATCTAGGTATACAAACATGTAATATTGCAAAAAACGTTTTTTTCCGCAACACTGATTTCTACTAAAAAACCAAAAATGCAACACCACGATCAACAAATGAATGATCTAGGTATACAAACATGTAATATTGCAAAAAACGAGAATGAACCCCCGACGAATTTGGGTTAAGGCAAGGAGCCCCGCCGTTCAGAAAAAATATTAGCCGAAAAAAGGCTACCTCTAATATCGTAGCGCGCGTCTATAAACCTCTGACAGACCATGGATTCCCCACGCCATGACCCAAATTGTCAGGGTCGGATGTTTTATGGTATGTACGACATGTTGCCGGGTGGGACCCGTATGCATGGTCTAAAGACGTGTTGCCCGCTCGCGTTGGGCCTGTACCGCACAGGGTCCTGCACTACACATCATACCGGCAGGATTAGGACATACGATCTAAATGGCGATCTAAGACACGAAGGTATGGAACCGCGGAGAGGGAACTGCTACTAGAAGGGGGTTACTTTGAAGTCCATTGTTTTGGCCGAGCTGATGTCACTCGGCCGAGGGACTGCATACACACCTTTACATGCAGTCATGATATTATTTTCGTTTGTTTGCGTACGACATGTCCACCACCATGGGATTGCTCATTACGCTGGCACAAAAACACGAAACGGAGACCTAGTTTTAGTCAGGTACACAGAGTCACTCTTCCCAGTGGCCTCAACGCGGTGTCTGGCGGAGATGGGCCATACACATCAGTAGAGGTAGTGTAAGTGGGGGTAGCACCCCTACCGCAGAGCCAATCGAGACTAGGACGAGCCTGTTTGGCTCCGAGACTGAGGCCACGTTCGATCAGCGTCGCAAATGGGCGGATCTTGCACGGTACCAAGTATAGACCGTAAGCAACGCCCTCCTTCCTGTGTATTGCATGCCATTGCCGCCCTCACGAGAGTGTGCTAGTCCCCCATTCGAGGATCGCACCGTGAGGGTAACGCTTCACGTACGTCCAGGGGCCGTACCACGACGCAGCGGGTTAAAAAATACAACTACCATGATGAAACATTCACCTGAACACGACCCTGAGCCTTTATCGCAGCAGCGGTCACCGTCGCAGACGGAGTCGGAGTCGCAGACTTCAAACCGAGAACCAGTGATGGGCAGCACGAACAGAAACAGTATGTGGCAGCAAACAAATGGCAAGAGTACCTCAGCGCGATACGAAGGCGACCAGTAAGAGCACACCAATGAGGGTGTTTCGACTACACGGAGACGCGACCGTCGCGCGCCTGATCAACCGTTCCTCATCACATTTCTGGGGAGGTCTTCTGCTGCGGATACTACGCGCTCTGAGCGAGCACTGCCGTGAGAGAGCCGGTGTCATCGCTCACGGAAATACACTGCAAAGAAAGGCTCGCGCTGCATACACCATGGGTTACGCGTTGAGGCCAACCCACTACCATCACTTCCACCGCTCCTCGATTTGAGCAACACAACGGTACCCTATACGTCACCCTGCACCTTTGTAGTAGTCGCCGAGTTACGATTTGATAGTTCTCGAAGACAGGGCTTGGGCGAGATGTATATATATATATATATATAGTAGCGAGCCGCAGAATGTGTAAGGTCGTACCCGTACCGTCGCATGCGCGAAACAACCGCAGAATAAAAATGGGAAGGTTTGATCCGTCGCCGTGGGCGAGAAGCAAGATATATCTGCATGTACTACGAAACGTACAAGTGTTGAGTGAGTGACTGCCACCAGGGTTGCCTCGAGATTCGACGGATGTTAGACGCCCGTGGTAGCATTTTTCTGGCCGGGACACGTCCAACTCTAACTGACGGGGCTGTTCACCCGAGGAAATACAGCCCCCCAGCACCGTGTCTTTATATCCAAACTTAAACATTCGTGATATGCCTACTTGGAGTAAACAACGTTCCCGTTCATCGGGCTACCCTCTCAGTTTTTTCGAAGTCGGTTGGGTCTGCTTCTACGACTGACCCCCCCCCCCCCCCAAACCAGCAATTTTATTTGCCGAACGTTTCATGGGTGTTCGACGCAAGGAAGGATGCGATGATTAAAAACATATCTATTCCAATAATTTTCTGCTTGCAAGCGAAAGACTAATCGAACGATGACGTCGGGGTGGCCAGGCGCGCCGTATTTCAGGAGAGTACGGCGTACGGCCTGGGGAGCTGGTTTCAAAACCGGCGCTTTGGGTTAAGAAACGTTGGGGGGGGGGGGGGGGGGCTATCGTAGAACCACCCTTCTGAAGCGTGCTACGATGGAGGTATTAGTCGTAGCACTTTTGGGCTAAATTACTTTCTGAACGACGGAGCTCCTTAACTCAAAAAAACGTCGGGATTTTCCAGTTTTTTTTTTTTGCGGATATTATTCGTTGTGTATCGTATTACCCAGGCCATGGGATGGGGGTATGGTTCATCGGGTTAACATGAGCTACCGATATTGCTCAAAGTTGGGGTTTTGGGCGAGGTACCTTCTTAGAAAAAACATGGAACAACATCCCTATGGTACTGTTACTACTATTAGTACTATTAGTAGCATGTGTCTGGTTGATGAGTAGTTCCTTACTATGGTTAAGAATCCGGTTCAGTTCCCAGTGACATTTTGGCCACTAACTGCTACGACTGGCGCGACTGCAGTAGTACCCCTATCGTAGCCCGCATCGCTGGATTACGGCAATGACATAAGATCAGGAGCAACAACAGCAGCAGCAGCAGCAACAACAACAGCAGCAGCAACAACAACAACAACAACAACAACAACAACAACAACAACAACAACACTGCTCGAAACAGATGGGGTGACTTATCCTGGCTGGCTGGCCCTTTGTTTCTGTTCTATCGCTAACTTTGCCCTTCTTTTCCTGTATGTGGCGATGCGCCGCCCTCGCGTCGAAGCCTGGTGAGTGGTCCTGGCGTGGCGTTTATGACGTACGTGCCGGAGCTGAAGCTAGTCTACTACGCCGATAAGGGCTCCAACATCTTGAAGGTATATCTAGATATCTATTGCGCTTGCTTTCGAGGGGTCTGACCAACATCCTGAACGAATACATTCCTGTCCATGCGCAAATCTTTCGAGGGGTCCAAAATCGTGAAGGTTTCTATTTTACTAAGGTTTGTTTTCAAGGGGCTCTGACTAACGTCTCAGAAGGTATACATTGATATACGCTTGTTTTGAAGGGGTCCGAATTCTTGAACGTATCTTCTTATTTTTGTTGTTCATGAAGGGGCCCGACAATCATGTTGAAGGTATATACCTATTGAACACTTGTTTTCGAGGGGTCCGGAATCTTGAAGGCATCTCCTATATTTTTTCATGAAGGGGTTCGACCAACGTCTTAGAAGGTATCTATTCAAAAGCTTGTTTTCACGTGATCCGAAATGTTGAAGGTTTCTTCTTTTTTTGTAATTTCAAGGAAAGGGGCCCGACGAACATCTGGAAGGTGCCTATTGAACGCTTTTGTTTTCAAGGGGTCGGAAATATTGAAGGTACAGTACCTTGTATTTGTTTGGTCTTGAAGAAGGGGTCCGACGACGAACATCTTGAAGGTACACATACCTATTGGCCCTTTCTGAAACCCAACAAATAACTCCCACAGAAAATCGAGGAGGGGAATTTTATCAGTCGCCTTTTACGGTGAAACAAAATAAATAACCCGAACCAAACAATGACGCATGCTATGATAGGGATGTGGACGCGTGCTACGATAGAGGTTACACTTTTTGGCATCCTTTTTTTCTGAATGACGGCGCTTCTTAACCCAAAATCGTCGGAATGCCATCCTTGTTTTGCTATAATGATATTGTTAATACCTATGCCGGGGGTTTGGTCATCGGGTTGCACTCTCAGTTTACTCAAATGTTTTTTTTGGGTGAATTGCAGAGCTCCTGAAGTGAGGAGCCTTAAGAAAAACACGGGTGCACCTCTATCGTAGCATGTGTCTGTGACCTCATATTTTCGGAGGACCTCATATTTTCGGAGGCACTCCTCAGTTGAAGAGCTCTATATCCCCCCCGCCCCAAAAAACAAACGGGCTTTGACGAAAGGTGTTCTCTTAATAACCCCGATGAGCAATCCCAGTGACATATGACCAGGATATAAAAACGAAAACATTGCT
The DNA here is from genome assembly GCA_036873775.1 of Costaria costata. Taxonomy (NCBI): domain Eukaryota; class Phaeophyceae; order Laminariales; family Agaraceae; genus Costaria; species Costaria costata. The sequence continues at coordinate 2,529 of JAYJME010003673.1, read as the reverse complement.
AAACCAAACGCTATTGGGTAGTTAGTTTCCCCAGTTGAGAATCCCCTTCACTTCCCAGTGACATTTTGGCCAACAACTGGCACGACTGCAGTAGTACCCCTATAAGACCATCAAACTATATTGGGTGGTTAGTTTGCTCAGTTGAGAATCCCCTTCAGTTCCCAGTGACATATTGGCCAACAACTGGCACGACTGCAGTAGTACCCCTATCGTATACAACACGCATCGCCGATGGTGTGAAAAAAACAGAGACATACAGAGCGATTATTTACAACCCATGGACTGCAACGCTTAAGTGCAGTCCACACGCACGATGTTACGGTTCGAGTTTTGCGCTCTCGACCCCCGGCGGCTCCTGCGGAGGGCTAGTCTATTTCTGCACCACTAGGTGGGAGCAGGGGGTGCCAAATAGGATCAGGTTCGGGTGGAATCCTGGTAGATGTGTTGACCAATAAAATGGAGGTGTGGTCTGTTGGCCCCCTCCTTCACCCTAGAACACTAGAACACCGTAATGTCGTGTGGACTGCGCGTAATTGTTGCCAGTCCATGGGTTTTAAACAATCGCTTTCGTCGTGTAGCTTCTTACGTTGGACGTCGGATTTCGGGCATCCCCCTGCCCCCTACCCCCGCTGTAATCATAATTTTTTCATGCCCGATGCATTCTCTCTCGGATGTCTCACATGGGGGTATTGCGCTTGTTTCCAAGCGTGTGTGACCAGCGCCTTGAAGGTATCTATTTCACATGCTTATTTTCAAGGGGGTGGGTCTCTTTGTTAAACTCTTGACGGTGTCCCTAAATCTTCGGCTTCAAGAGGTCTGGCGAACATATTGACGTCAGTCATAGCTGCAGCGCGTTTGCTTTGTCCGTTTTCAAGGGGGTAACAGCTTGCAGTCACCTATCGGCGGTTGGTTGATTTACGAGGGGCTCCAAGGTCTTGAAGGTGCCTGCGTTTTACAAAGGTCTGATCAACATCTTGTGAAGGCATCTCCCAAGTACCTGGTACTACTTTTGACAAGCGGTCAGACGTCTACCGCGTATCTATGCTTCGTTTCATGGGGTTTGACCCACATCCTGAAATATGTTATCACACGGGTTTTTGTTCAACGGGTCTGACCAGCATTTTGATATTTTCTGCTGCGTTTGACAAGGGGTCCAACATCTTAACCGTGCATCAGATACCCCGTTATATGTTTTTGCTCCAGTCAGTCTCACCAACATCCTGAAAATAATCGACCATGTACGGTTTTTTATTTGAAGGTTCTATCCAGCATCTCGAAGTGATCTACCGGGCATGTGACACTGTTTGTGACAAGAGGTCCAATAATCTAACAGTGCCGCGTCTAACCTTTTGTTCCAAGGGTTCCGACCAACATCTTGAAGCTATCTACTTTTTACGACAAGGGCTCCAACATCAAGAGCCATCTTTATCTATGTTTCTTGTTCCGAGGGGTCTGAACGACATCTTGAAAATGTCTACGTTTTTTAGTCGAAGGAGTCTGTCCAATATCTTGGACGTTTTCTATTGTTTTTGGCAAGAGGTCCAACATCTGAACCGTGCATCAGATACCAGGGACCTGCTTTTCTTCCAAGGGATCTATTCAACATATTTTATACTGTTTTCTACGAGTACGTGTCTTTATTCAAAGGTTCTACCAAGCATCTTGGTGATCTACCAGTAGCTACTTGGCGCTATTTTTGACAAGGGGTCCAACAAATTAACAGCGGCCGTGTCTATAGCTTTTGTTCCAAGGGATCTGGCCAACATCTTGAAAGTTATCTACTGTTTTTGACGAGGGGTCCAACATGTAAAACCATACCTACTATGTTTCTTCTTCCGAGGGGTCTGACCAACATCTTGAAAGTTATCTACTGCTTTTGACGAGGGGTCCAACATCTAAAACCATACCTACAGTAACTATCTTTCTTGTTCCAAGGGGTCTGACCAACATCTTGAAAGTTGTCTGCTGTTTTGGACGAGGGGTCCAACATCCAAAACCATACCTTCTATGTTTCTTGTTCCAAAGGGTCTGACCAACATCTTGAAAGTTATCCGCTGTTTTCTGCGAGGGACCCAGCATCTTAACCGGGCACCAGATACCAGGGACATGTTTTTGTTCCAGGGGATCTGACCAAACTCGTAAACAAACGTCTACGTTGTTTTGTTCAAGGGTTCTATCCAACACCCAGTAATCTACCTACCAGGCACTTGGTACTGGTTTCGAGAACGGGTCAAATATATCAACGGCACAGTAGTGTCTATGTTTTTGTTCCAAAAGGCCTGACCAACACATTCAACTTATCCACTGTTTTTGCCAAGGGTTCCAACATCTAAACCGTGTCTATGTTTCTTGTTCCAAGGGACCTGACCCATATGTTGGAAGTATCTACGTTTAGCGTGTATACCAGCGCGTAGCTAGTGTGTACGCGATCAGACCCACTTGCCGATGACCAGACAAGATACAGCCTGAACTTGAGGGTGAACGCTTAAGTCGCTGTGAGGCAAACTTGTATGAACGCTTCAATAGAAG
>JAYJME010003672.1:0-11836 GCA_036873775.1 Costaria costata | reverse complement strand
CCCCCCCCCCCCCCCCCCTGTACGGCCGTGCATGATATGAGTACCCCCTCCCCCCCCCGCTTGTCCCTCCCCCCGTTTGTGGGCCAACTTTTCACGGACCTCCGTGATAGATTAAAATGAAAGCTTAACCCGACGATCAACTCCGTAGCCTAGGCAGATAGATCACGAAAAAAAGTGAGGGAGTTCCAATGGCATTGGGTAGTTAGTTCCGCAGTCGGGGAGCGGGGAGCGGGGAGCCCGGTCAGCCAGAATAAAAAAAATGGCCAAAAATGTGCTACCCCCCCCCTATGGTGGGACCGATCCGTTAGCCTAGGCAGACAATCCCGTAGCTCAGGAAGACAATCCCGCAACCCAGGCAGACAATCCTGTAGCCCAGGCAAACAACCCCGTAGCCTAGGCGGACAAATCACGAATTATAGTGTAAAACATAAAAACACTAACAGCTAACAGCTAACAGTTCACATTTAACAGCTAACAGCTAACAGCTACGTAACAGTTAACAGCTAACAGTCAACAGCTAACAGCTAACAGCTACGTAACAGTCAACAGCTAACAGCTAACAGCTAACAGCTTCGTAACAGCTAACAGCTGGCAGCTAGCAGCTATTACGGGGGACCATAGTCAATAGGACCTACTGTAGACACAATAGGACCTACTGTAGACACCAAAACCTGTATATCTTCCTATTTTTGCTAACAAAAGTCAGCCCATAGTTAATAGGACCTACTGTAGACACAATAAAACCTACTGTAAACACCAAAACCGATATATTTCCCTATTTTTGCTATTAATAACAATATTAGGTCCTATTTACTATGGTCCCCCGTAATAGCAGCTAGCAGCTAACAGCTAGCAGCTGTAGTAAGAGAGTTCCAATGGCATTGGGTAGCTAGTTCCTCAGTCGGGGAGCGGGGAGCGGGGAGCGGGGCCCCCCGTCGGTCAGAAACGAAAACTGGTAAAAAATGTGCCACCCCTCCCCCTATCGGCTGCCGTATGGGCGCACGTCCCCCATGCCGCTTCGTGCTCCGATGCTTGCTACGATAGAGGTTGCACTTTTTGGCGTTTCTGATTCTGACTGACGGGGTTCCTTAACCCAAAATCGTCGGAATGCCATCCTTGTTTTGCTGTAATGATATCGTCTATGCCCATGCCAGGGGTTTGGTCATCGGGTTGCACTTTCAGCTTTTACTCAAATGAGGCGTGTTTTCAGAGCTCCTAAAGTGAGGAGCCTCAGAAAACAACATCATGGCACAGCACCTCTATCGTACCATGTGTCCGCCACACTTAGCAAAACTTATATGCCTGTGGGGCCAGCTACGAATATATTACCTGGTTTGAGCTTTTCAACAATTCAACAATTCAACAATTCAACAATTCAACAACATAAAGATCAAGTTCCTGTTGGGACAACATTGAAGTTCCGCCGCCGCTTGAATTAGGGTATGGTTTGGGATCGATGGGGCCTCTCTGCTGCAATCAGCCGGAGATTCTCACCCAGGGCTACTTACTACCCCACGCGTTGACTCGCCGTGTAATCAACGCGGCACCTCGTGATTCCCGGGATATTTTATTTTGCTGCGTGCTTCCTGTTTCCTGCATCCTGACTTGCAGCGGTCGGGCGAGTGTCTTTGACGTGGGTGGACATTCGAGGGAGCACTCTTCTGCATCTGGCGGCGCAGCACAACGACGTCGACCTCATAAAGGCGAGAGATGCAGGCGCGAGAAACGTTAGCAGGAGGGGGTTAGTCTGGGTTAACCGAACCAGCCGCATTGGGTTATTGTCCACCGCCGACCGCACGGGTATGACAAGCAAAATACACAAGCATTATGAGCAGGCCCAAGAAATTCGCGTTTTCTTCGGAACGTAGGTTAAGGTAAGGAATTTCATGTTTTTTTTTGCGAACCTACGTTGACAACCTTCCACACGTCGGACAGGTTACGATCTAGATCACGAGCTAGATCATCTACAGTAGATCCTGTATCTGTCGTTATGATATGTCGTGCAGGATCTGTGCAATACAGATCCAACCCCGGAAACGAGATCCTGCAGGTCATCTAGATCATCTAGATCATGTATCTGTCGTTATGACATGTTGTGCAGGATCTGTGTCATACAGATTGACCTAGCCCTGGAAACATGCGCTACATAGATCCTGCAGGTCATACGGCTCCACACCCGATCTACCTGATCTAGGCCATGCAGATCATTATACACCAGGGGTCTGTCTGCCCTGAACGACACGGATCATGAATGGAGATCTGCTGATCGGTCCGATGTTGTGCAACGTACCCGTCTGCCCGGTATATTTTAGATGTTGCTCACTTTGTGGAACGCCATGCATATGTTGATTATAGGTGCCCTACAGGAAGGAGCGGGACACTCTACCAACGCAGATTTTGCTCGGAATTTCTTACCTCGTCCACCCGTGAACGAAAAATGCCTCCTTACCGTTGACGCCGCGCCTGAACGACACAGGCAGATCATATATTAATGGTAGACCAGGGGTCTGTCTCCCCTGAACGACGCAGATCACGAATGGTTGAAACGATCTGGTCTGCCCGACGTGTGTAAGTTATCTTTTGATGATGCTTTGTTTTATTGCTACGCCGAAACGATAACTTTCTGCCGTCGTGTAACCAGCAGCTAAAATAAGCGTGTCCCACGCAGTTGTTGTTGATATGATATGATCCCCGCCATCGCTATCGGACTGCCCACTCTGTTTTTCATGGCGAACCAACGGTTATTAGTCTATGCCACGTGTACGTGTGTGTGCTGGTTTTTGGGGTGATTTCATGCATTCACTGACCAGGTGCCCTGGCTGCAGAAGCGGGACGTTACGAACGCCCAGCGGCCTCCGGGTTGTGCAGATTGTGCCGAAATTTCCTGCTTTCGTCCATCCGTGAACTAATTAACTTATTTACCGTCGACGCTGAGCGTGACACGGGGTCTGCTGTCTCTGTATCGGACTACCCACTGGTTAGAATGAAATAAAAAAATAGACACCTCAGCTCTGAAATCGAAGAATTCGTCGAGAGGCGAATATCAACCATGTTTGCAACTTGCGTGTGATACTTGGATGATGCGTGGTACGGGTTGTATATAGACCTCATGGAGGATACTGCGAGTCGGTGGTTTTCAACGGACAGATCCAACAACGACAAGAAACCCATCTGAGAACACTCTGTCCGCGCTACGGCTGCAGCACACGCCGTCGAGCAAAGGGAAAGCCTTGTTTACCGCTGTATCCATCTGAACCCCCGCCGTTTCGCTTGATTACGCGGCCGAGGATCCTCCCGGCGGGTTGAGGTGGTGGTGGTGGTGGTGGTGGGATTAGTAGTGGTGTTGGTAGCGGTGGCGATGGTGGTGGTCATGGTGGTGGTGTTGGTGTTGGTGATGGTAATGGTTTGGATATGGAGGTTTGCGTCGGTGCTGGTGCTGGTTTCGGCGGTGTTGGTGTTGGTGTTGGTGCTAGGGTTGGTGTTGGCGTTGGTATTGGTATTGGTAGTGCTTCCGACTTCCTACTGGCGATGGCCGCCACCTGACGCTAATTTATCCTTGCCCCCTCGCCGTTGGCTCGTTCGCTTCGTCCGTGGTGGCAGGCAGTCTTGGAATGCGAGAGGCGGAGGAAAAAAGGGCTGGAGGCGGCAGAAAGAAGAAAAGAGAGGGTCCTGGTAGGTGCAGGCGTCCTATCTGTCAACGACGAGATACGCACGCTGTTTGATGTGTCGGGATGTGCGCAGCGGTGTTTCTCGCCTTTCTTAGCGCTAATTGACATGGGTGTTGGCCAGAGACGTCGTACGTTGTCGGAATGCACAGCAAAAGTTTTCTCGGCCTTCGTAGAGCGAATTGGCTTGACTTGAGAGCTGAGCGTAGGCATCACATGCATCTACTCGTGCGACGTAAACCAGGGTTTTTTGCTGGCCTTGTTCAGCACGAACCGACCGGCTTGACTCGAATGCCGAGAAGAGACCTCGATATTACTCATGTTTTTGTCGAAATCACAGCAGCAGCGTTTTCTCGCCTGTTTAAGCGCGATTTGACATAAAAAGTGCCCCATCAGAGACGCCATTTCCACTCCTCCTGTTGTAGACCCGCTTTCTGTGCTGCTTGCAAGTTTCGTCGCGGCTTTCGAGAAGCAAGGCCCGCGAAAAATAGCAGACAATACCCCCGCAGTAGGCTGCAAAGGCTGTCGCTGGTATAACAGTCGTTCGACCAACCGAGACCGGAGTTGTCACCGAAGGAGGGGCACACGTAGTCATTGCCACAACTGATGAGCGACTCGGTAAGGCTGTGGGCTACTGCCGTGACGCTGTATGTAGCAAAGCGCCTTTGCATGAAGCTGTGCAGTCGCTACTGAACATTTGACAACGACAATACATACATAGGCTGCTGTTACCTGTTTCTCTACAAGACCGTGGGAATAGGCTTGTGCATCGTCTGATACTACCTCCACACACCGGACACATCATCGATTTCCACCTCATCATCTAGATCATCATCTAGATCATGATCTAGATCATCCTTCAGGGCTTTGATACTGGCAGGGTTGTTCACGGGTCAGGTCACACTTCGCAGGTCGGGTCGGGTCCGGTCGGTTCAGGGTGACCCGACCTGTGATATTTAGGAATCTTCCTGACCCCGCCCGACCTGACCCGACCCGTGATACTTCGATAACCTCTTGGCCCGATCGGCGGGTCGGGTCATGACCCGTGCACAGCCCCGAAAAGTAGTTTGTGTGTTGCCTGGTGTAACACGGTAACTATATGTATATGTCTCGTCGCCTTCTTCGTTGGCTCCACTGGAATTCCGAGTGCTCTCCACGATTGTGTAGACATGAGGTGGACCTTGTCGTTTTTCTTCTTCCGCTAGCTGTACCCACCTGCGTCAACCGCACCCGGGGGGGGAGCCCCTGCCAGGTGGCCTGCCTGCTCGAGGGATCGTTTGGGTGGAGTCGGTGCAGATGGTATGCCAATTCGTCTAAACATCTTGGCAGTACTGTCGCATTTACGGCCCCGGTTTTACAACTGCGGACATTCTCAGAGCCGCAGGCGGGCGTCATCTCGCCGCGGCGAAGCAGGCCACAACAAAATATATTCTGGAATTTCGTACGGCGGGTATTTTTTTCATATTATTGGTAGCTGTTTCGTCCTCTCGCCCCATGCATACTACCACCCTGTACTTAAATTATTACCGGCTATTATTGGTAGCTGTTTCGTCCTCGCCCCATGTATACTGCCACTCTGTACTTATATTATTACCGGCTATTATTGGTAGCTGTTTCGTCCTCTCGCCCCATGTATACTACCACTCTGTACTTAAATATAAGGAACAGTTTGACTTCATTTTAGTATAAATAATGTGCTTATAATTCCGGATAGAGAGGTACAGGCTTACTAAGGGGAGAAATAGTTATATGATTGGTTGTCGTGAAGAGGCTATTGTAGCGGCTCGTATTGGGTGGGTGGGATTGTTTAATTAATGTCGTGAGTTATTATTACTGCTCTTCGTAATATAGTGTGAATTTGTGTGTTTTTGGTTGGGAGACGATTGAACAAAGGGACGTTCCATGCACACAGTTACCGATAGTTGCGTACTTGCCGTATTTTATATGCTTATGTTGCTTGTTATTACGATAGCGAAGCAAGTTGTCAATGTACACTGTAAGTGTACCTTGCGACGTCTTGTGGCCTACTTCCCCTTCGTGGTGTCTCCCCTCCGCCCCCTTACCGCAGGCGCAACAACCGCACCCACGAGTGCAGCCGGGAGATATGGTACACTCCATGGGATTCTTCCTCCTCCCCGGCCCATCGGTACCTCATCCCCTCCTACTTCGCCCCTATGATAAAAGAATCGCAGGTGAGAGGTAACGATGAAATGCTCCCAGTTAAAGAGGTAAAGATAAAAGGACAATCGGTACCTAATCCCCTCCTGCTTCACCCCCACGATGAAAGGGGTCGCAGGCGAGAGGTAACGATGATCGGATCACAGGTAAGTACAGATGAAAGGATATTCGGTACCTCATCCCCTCTTGATTCGCCCCCATGATGAAAGGATCGCAGGTGAGCGTTCAACAGCAACAGACGCAAACGCCTAGGTGGGGAAAGGGTGTGTTCGCGTGTTTTGGTTGTGGCGGCGCAGAGAGCCCGAAAAAGCTTAGTGAGCGTGTGAAGGAATAGCCCTGTTCAGGGACGCAGGGATGTCGGTGCTGGGCAGTATTCCACCCTTCGCGGTGACGGCGGTTGACGCGCCGCGGCCGCAAAGTGATGTGGCGATAAATCAATATCCTAGGGACCCTTGGAGGCTAACAAAAGCACGGAAGAAAACCAAAAGGAGACTAGGCAGGAAACGGCCTGGGGCTGCCAAGCTAACCCAGCGTCGATATCCTAGGGACCCTCGGAGGCTAACAACGGGGAGACAATGGTTGACAACGTGGGACCGTATAGGAGACGCTAGCTCGATAACATCACCAGTTGGTTTTGACGTTGAAGTTGAAGCGACACGACATATTCGCTTTCAGGGATAATGGGGACCAACCCAATCAAACATTTGCAAAGGGGATGGCTGTTGTCCTCGAGTCCGTGGGGGAAGTGGGCGGTTGACAGAAAATTCGGTGGAAGCGAGAAACCGGAGCAAGGAGGTTGATCGGTAGGTGGTGGCTTCGGTGGAAACGGTGGAGACTGGTGAAAAGGGGCTCGGTAGAAATGCGTCGGAAAGAAAGAGGGCATGGGGTGTCCGGTGGGTGATGGTTTCTGTGGGAACCACGAAGACCGGGGGAAAAGTGGCTCTTTGGAAACGCGTCGGTTTGGAAGGGGGCAGGGAAGGGTAAAACCAATATTTCGATTTGCTACCGTCAAGCGCCTAAATTTTGGAGATGTGTCTCTATTAGTAGTAGGAGTAGAAACGGTGCCCCGTCTCGAAATGGATTCGTGGTCAATGGTCAAATTCCTAAAGGCAAGAAATAAATTAGTACGACCCCCCCCCCCCCCCCTTGCCAACTCCCGAATCCTTTCTTGGCACGAGACGTGGACATGGCTATATAGCGGGGGGGGGGGGACTCATATCATGCACGGCCATAGTCGTATGACCATAGACCTTCGCATCCCTACTATGCCGGGACGGAGCGCGTCGGGTTTTCGCCGACCAGGGAGAGACATTGCTAGCACCAAGCGCGAATCGGTTACGTACAGCTCTCACACTCAAAACTAACCCTAAATCCCAAACGTTACACATACACAGTGCACCGCAGACAGACAGTCTAATTAAATCGTGGAAGCCTGTACACCGCAGTGGTATTTGGCTGTGATAGGCAATTTACTTGTCAATAGCATCGCTTTCCACATTTGAGTTTTTTTGGCGTCGCGTATTCCCGAGCGGTGGTCAGCGGTCACCTCATCAGCCGCCGCCAACTGCACAGACCGCCGTGTCGGTAACCCAGGGTTTCGTCTGAAGAGCGCTTGGGTGCGGCAGTGACCTTTCGGCGTGTCGGCGGAGATATGTGGCAGGCGCTCTGTCTCTCGATACCTCGGGTATTCTGATGGCAGACTGGGGACGCTGATTTTCGACGTTTCCTGGTGTAGGCTTATGTAGGATTTATTAACTGTAGGCTGGATGGCCTAGGCGTAGTCAACGTTCAGTACGAGTAATTGCTGCTAGCAAGTAGTAGCGACAGCTGTGTTCAGGATAGTCTTGTATAAGTACAGTATACACCAGCATATAAAACGCGGTGTAATAAGATAATAGGTGTTGATGTTTTTGATGGCAGTTTTTGAGTCGAACCGGAACGTTCTCGAAAATGCGGCGGGATTGGGTTTTCTTTCGAGATCAGACTACAGTAGGTCTAGACGTCTACAGACGTTGCGGCACAGTACGAGATCTACAGAGAACGACTGCCCAGTAGCTCTAGATATGACGTGGCATAGGAGACAGCCCACACGCTGTCACTTTTTCTCTCTGCTCCTAGTTGCACCGACATAGACTCCGGCAAGTCTATTGTTCTCCGCCATTATTTTAGCCTCATGGTTTAATAAATATATATCTTCCTCTTCGAACTCCGAGTGCATCAGCCCCAGGCTGAGCATCGTCAACCCGCGCATTAAGGCTTTGCTAACACACGATTTTCGGGGATGCGGACGGCGATCCCTGATAGGGATATTGCTCTAGGGCTAGTTCATCTTATCCGAGTCGACCCCACTCATTATTCAAGTCCTTTTCCCCGTCACGTTGCTCCCCCCCCACCCCCCCCCCACAGCCAATTTCGCAACACAGAGCCTTACTGCAGGTAGCGTTCGCCCTTCTCTGCCCCGCGACACATACACTTCGGTCCAAGCATTCACTGGAACGCAATGAAACGACGGCAGGCTTACATACAATCCTACCCAAACGCCACAGTCGCGTGTACTGGTTGCTGCGTGAAGTGATCACCTATGAAGGACGCAGGGACGTCGGTGCTAGGCAGTTATCAATCCTTCATGTTAGGCTTCTCCCCGTGCAGTCTTCGTATCTCCAGGGTTAGCCAAGATGAAGCCAAACATGGCAAATAACGAAGTAACGGAAGCAGGGCTACACATTATTTAGTTTCATTTCAGGAACACTTTCTCGTATTTCCTTGAAAACCCCACGGGAATCCCATGGGAATCGCACGGAAGCCCGACGGAAGATCCACGGAAGCACGATGGTATGTCCACGGAAGCCCTTTCGCTGTTGCGGTTTCACGGAAGTCCCACGGAATACCCACGAATGCCCCGTGGTAATTCCACGGACGTCCCCATGGAAGCTCCATGAAACACCCACGGGATCACCGTGGACGGTCCATGGAAGCACCACGAAAGCTCCGTGGAAGCCCCACAAAAGTTCGATAGGAAACTCAAACGCCGTGAAAGGACCATGGGGCCACCACGGGACCACCATGAAAGCACAATGAAAGCACCATGGGATCACCACGAAATCCCCCATGGGGCCACCATCAAACACCACGGGATCACCATGGGATCATCTTGGGGCCACCATGGGGCCACCATGAAAGCACTGTGGGATCACCATGAGATCACCAATGAAAGCACCATGGAAGCACCACCGGATCACCATGAAAACACCATGGCATTACCATGAAAGCCCCATGAAAGCGCTGTGGTGCCTCATGGGGCCCTATGAAAGCACATCATCACGGGATCCCCATGGGGCCACCATAAAGCACCATGAGATCACCAGAGGATCCCCATGCCCAGGGCCACCATGTTGCATGAAAACATCCTGAAAGCACAATGGGATCACCATGAAAGCACCATGGCATTACAACGGGATTACCATGGAATCACCATGGCATCACCATGGAAGCGCCATGGGAACACCATGGGATGACCATGAAAGCGCCATGAAAGCACCATGGGATCACGATGGGATCACGATGAAAGCACAATGAAAGCACAATGAAAGCACCATGTGATCGCCATGAAAGCACTATGGGATCACCACGGGATCCCCATGGGGCCACCATGAAAGGAACATGGGATCACCATGAGGCCACCACGGGTTCACCATGGGGCCACCATGGGATCACCATGAAGCACCATGGGATCACCGTGGGATCCCATCGTGTTTTGATGGCGATCCCATAGTAGTCGCATGGTGATCCCATGGGGCTTCCATTGTGCTTCTAAGGTTCTTTCATGGCGATCCCATGGTGCTCCCATTGGCTCGCCATGGGAGTCCCATGGTGCTTACATGGTGAACCCGTGGTGTGCCCATGGGGCTTTTATGGTTGCCCCATGGCGCTTTCATGGGGATCCCATGGCGATCCCATCGAATCACCATGGTGCTTTGAAGGGGTTTTATGGTTGCCCCATGGTGCTTTCATGGGGGTCCGATAGTAGTTTCTCATGGCGATCCCATGGCGCTTCCATGGGGGTCCTATGGTGTTTTCATGGGAATCCCGTGGTGATCCCATGCCAATCTCATCGTGATCTCGTGGTGATCCCATGTTTCTTTCGTGGTGATCCCATGGTGATAACATGGTTCTTTCATGGGGGTCCCATGGTGATTCCATGGCGGTCCCATGATGGTTTTGTGGGGATCCCATGGTCATCCCATGGTTCTTTCATAGGGACCCCGTGGTCATCCCATAGTGAGTTTCGTGTATACCCCATGGTTATCCCGTAGGGGTCCCATGGTGATCCCATGGCGCCCCCATGGCAATCCCATGGTGCTCCCATGGTGCTTTCATCGTGCTCCTGTTGTTGTCGTCCCATGGTGAACTCATGGTGATCCCATTGTGTTTTCATGGTGATCCCATGGTACTTCCATGGTGCCGCCATGGGGCTCCCATGGCGAACCCGTGACGCCCCCATGGTGCATTCATGGCGATCCCATGGTGTCTACACTTTCCATGGTTCTTTCATGGTTTATTCATGGGGCTTTCATGGTGCTGCCATAGGGATTCCATGGCGCTTCCATGGAACTCTCATGGCTATTCGTTGGGTCTCCCATGGTGCTCCCGTGAAACGGCCGTTGACGTCCCATGGCACTTTCGTGGGTCTGCCATGGCGCATCCGTGGTAATCCTATGGTGCCTTTCTTGGGACTTCCGTGGTGCTTCCATGGGGCTCCCATGGGGATTCCATGGGATTTTCGTGGGACTTCCGTGGGTGTTTGCACATGAAAGTCCCATGGGTACCGGAGAAAAAAACGACAAACGATGTAGGTCCCATCGGAACAGTATGAGAGAGGGGGCGCGCGCTCCCTTCCCACGGACATAATCGCCACAGTCTCCTAGACCGAACTCTTCGGTATCCACACAACGTATGAGAAGTCCGACATCACGTAGGTAGTTCTCTCGATCTACTATACACTACCATCACATCACATTGCGGCTTCGGTAATAAAAATGGGTCCGACGGCGTGTATCGGGGGGGGGAGCGGGAAGACACCAGCGACCACACCCACCGACGGTCGCTTCCGTCAGCCATGATGTACGCGCTACGCAGAGCAGTGCCTCGGTAGGGGTCGGACACTTTTTTGGCTCCACCACGAGTTAAAGCGTACGGCGTTGCTCAAAGTCGGGGTTTGGGTGTGTGGTTGGGTGTGGAGTTCCTCAAGTGGTGGTGGGGGGGGGGCTCAGAAACATTGGGGTGGGGCATACGGGTACAGAACGGAGTTAGACTTGACTCCGTGTGTACAGCAGTAGAGGTTTCCGTTTTTGGCTTTTCCTTTGGGTTTCTTCTTGTTTATGTCATTGGGAATGTTTCTGTGTGATCGACGCTGAATCTCATGCTGCACATCGTCGGATGGCAAACCTGTGATATTGATAGTGCTAATGGCTTTAACAAACTTCCCTATTATACTGCCCCCCGCACGTGGAATTGTGCAAGGTCCCAGCCGGATCTTGGCTTCAGCACGTACGCGAGAACGGGCACATTTGCTGGTGAGTCACCCCCCCCCCATCGCCGCGAAGCTGTTCAGAAGCCTGACACACCACAGAATAAAAAAAAATATGAATAGAATAGAACAAACCTACCGCAGTACGTGTTGTGTGTTGTGTTCAGGCACGTTTTGCGGTGATGGTGGCAGTATGGATATAGACTTGCCCGATCGAAACCAATACCGATACCTCGTTGTGCCATTTTACCACGTCAAGATAAGGCAGATGATGCGACTGCCCTCCTTATTATGTAGTCAGTCAGTGTACTGTAGTCAGGAGTGGGAAGGAGGAGGGAGGAGGCACCTTTTTTCAGGTAATATATTTTTGCAGCCTACAATAGGAAGAAGTGACTGTAATAGGACGCGTGCTACGATGGAGGAGGCACAGATAGTAGCACGTTTTGGCTGAAGTATTCTCTGGACG
>JAYJME010003671.1:0-11836 GCA_036873775.1 Costaria costata | reverse complement strand
CAGACAGACAGACAGACAGACAGACAGACAGGTTTTGAATTTCCGTTATAGACTACCCTAGGTTAACACCTAGGGAATTTTGGAATTTTTAGAAAAATAAATGCTGCGACAAGTACGGCCCTTAAGTACCCATCCGCCGAAGGATTAGAAACAAATGCAGTTAAACCAACTTTACAGCTGCGGCTGACGTTAGGCTTCTTTCATAATAAACCTGCTCGGGGGATTGTTAATAGTGCAGCTGGACCATGCGTGTTGATTGGCTGCCGGTTGTGATGACCTCCGGCGTTAGCATAGGGCTGTCACCTGTGTTGAGTGCCGAGGCGAAGCAGTCGTGGTTGGCGCTCAAGTGTCTAACGCACGCAAGTGGCACCACCTATCATGTGCCGAGGAAACTTCCACGCTCGATCTTTGCCATCCGACGGCTCGCGGGTAAAGGATGTGCGCCTGCGTCCGTCTGTGAAGCGCTTGCCTCACGAAACGCTTCCGAACAGTTCCAGGTAACCCATTCGCATGTCTGATTTCCTTCCCCAAGTAATGATTACATTATTAACAGTGCCCTGAAGGGCATCTCCTAACAGAACCGTATAGACAAAAAAACGGCACATGAGAATGGATTCCAGGCACAGGGGTAACAATCGCCCCTTTCGCCCGCATAAAAGCTGACTTGAGCTTACATCAACATCCCCAACCATTGTAGAAACAAAATCGCACTACGTACACAGAGCAAACACAGTCGATGAAGCGCCCGACTAATACGCAGCGGCAACCACGAGACGAGTGATGATGTAGTCTACACCATTTGATCTCGTACGAGTACTAAATACTGTGCACCCGACTACTTTCTCCGAAGAAAACAAAACTCGGCCGAAACAAGAAGCTGCGCTCGCCGATACGCAAAGGACTCACCTGCCACAAAACGTCGCAAAACGTGAAATACCCGACGCACAAGACCACATGCCAACGAACCAAACTACAAACCACGCGGCACGCACCAAATCCCATCCACAGTACACATACGGGGCTACAAGTACGCAAGACCCGTTCAGAGCACAACATCGCCATCCGGTTGCATGTGAGATGTCAGAGGAAGCGTCAAGCTCCCCTTAACCCCCCCACCACCAAGCACTCCCTCCACCCTTTCCTCCTCGCCCCACAACTCTCCACCGACGGCACCGCTGCGCTCCCAATCCCACCGCATCGTCCCCTCTCGTCTTTCGCCTCTTAAGTCATGGTGCCCCCCCCGCCCGGCGGAGCGCTCATCATAATGAAGTGGCGAAGGTGATGGCGCCAAGTCGTAGTGGTTGTCACCCCAATGATCCATCCAGGACGACGACCTCGGCGATTGTGAGACAATGGCAGGGGCTCTCGGACCGCAAATGGACAGCAGCACGGGGAGCACGGCGAGTCCCTGGAGATCGAGCGAAAACGGGGACAGGGCACAGTAGGCGGCATGGCCAATCGGTAGGGCTGTGAGTTGGCTGAACTTCGCGAGTACTTGGTGGTTACTAGTAATACTGGACAATTTTTTGGAATTGGGGAGTAATTTAATCAATTTTAAAGAGAGTCACCCAAGCCAAATGATTTATCTTGATAACAAAAAAAAAGTTATTTAGAAAATGGTGATACGTATAAAAACATGATTTGAAGAAAACCTATTATTTTTTATCTACTACGAAGTAGAAGCATTGAAAACTTTTGGGTGGCGAAAGAAGCCAACGAGCCGACTTACGCTAGTGTTCTTAAATATTCCGCTAATCACCGCGCACAATTAATTGTAACACCTAGCTAACCAATGTATAGTCGGCGACTTATAGTGAGCCAACTCACCGCCCTACCAATCGGCTCACCAAGGGTCAACGCGCAAGGGGGTATTTCCTGCCCGTTGTTTTCCTGCTGGTCAATTTTTTTATAAAAGGAAGCTTCTGATTGGCCGGAAAACCCCTCCGTAGACGGCCGATGTCCTCATCCAGGGTCGTTACGTCATTTTCTTTTGTAGTTTCAATTTGGCGGTGGATGCTGATGTCACTCTTTATTTTAGATCGTACAATATAAAAGTTTGTTTTGGTCCGTTTGAGGAAAAAAATCGGAGTTTTTTCTGACTGGATGGTTCGAAGATATACTCAAAATGTCTGCGTCTGTACGCAATGGCGAGTTCTAAGATCCAAATGTGTGTTGCTCCGTCCCTGCCTCTACAGGTTCCCCCCAGAAGTGATGCATCAGACAACGCTCTGGATAATCTCGCTACATGAATAACCGATGGGACTCCGCAGAAAACCGGATTGCTGTGACGACGGGATAGAGGTTCCCCGAAAAGAACACCTGTCAAACCCGTCAATGCTTGACAGCGCCTCCGAACCTTGCGTTCTATATGAGACTACAGCAGCGTTGTACTGCGTCTTTTTCAATTTACAACTTGCGCCACCTGCCCGGACGCATAACAGCGGGCAGGGGCATACCGATATGCCTCCGAAGGCGTCAAAACTACATGTCCAAAAAAATGAACCAGTGAAAAAGGGTTCAAGCTAAAAATAGAGGTCGAGCATACCTCTTGAGCTTTGTAGCTCACAACTAGAGGTCCCACCAAAGACTTTCAAAAGTGGCTCCGCAGACTCGACAAGGTACGCATGGGCCTACCCCTCGGGAATAATTGACGTTGGGCTTCATCCCATGATCGCGATGAATCTTTTTGAGCGCTTCTGGGTTGTTTCGCTGTCGCTATTACTTTGGTGCTCTCTAAGTCGTGCAGAATATGCCACAATACTGCCATATCAAACTATGGGGTCCCTCAAATGGGTCTCGGCGAAACACGAAACGGTTGTGACTCGAGGCAGAAAACCAACAAAAAACAAACAGAAAATCCGTCGAAACTTGCGACTAAAGGGAAAAAGTAAACAAACAAACAAATACAAATGTTGAAGTGCACGACGCATCGCACCGCGCACGTGAAAACCCCAGTGAATATTACCTGAAAAGCTCCCGCCGCTACCGTGGCCATATACATCCGGAAGTAGTACACCCGGAAGAGCAGCGACGGGGCGATGGCCAACACGCTCACCCCGACGAGTTTGGTGAGCGTGATGCCGGTCAACACAGAGGCACCCGCACTTTTCATCGCCGCTTCTGCTCGCTCCTGCCTGTTCAGTGTGAAAATAGTTGCGGCGCGATTAGACGAGAAAAACATAATCTGATGGTCGGTCTCTTGGACAGATTTCGCGGTGAGACGAGGGCAGTGCCATAGCAAGGCTACCAGCCGGGTAACCATTGTGGCTGCGTTGACGTTGACGAGTAAATTTACCGGGACTACTTGCTAGATCAGAGAAAAACAGTGTCCACGCTGTGATCGCCATGTACTGCCATTGCTGAAGTCGGCGCGTGTACCCGTGCGCCCTTCTACGTTTGGCTAAAGCTACACAGCCAAACAAGAAAAGCCGGCCAGCTTTGCTCGCGGGCGCCAACCCTGACCCTGAGGAGCATTCGCTTGGTTACAAGATGCCGTCAAAAATTGAATATTCAGCTTTTCAGGCTCCTCCTCTTGTTTGTCCTAACCCCCAATCTCCCCTTGACTCTCGTCTACGGCAAATATAACTCTACTATTAATAAGTACATATTCATCTGAAGTGAGTCAATGCCCAGGTGGTAGCTGACTTCAGGCTCTTGGTTCAGGTGTCAAAAATATATCGTAAGTCCTACAGTTCCTGCCAAAATCAAACAAGTGAAGGCGGTCAGGCTTCAAACGTTATGGTGGGCTCACCTTGTCCCTGGCACACTTTGGAAGGCCATGGCAACATGCAGGCAAAACTCCACCGAAAGACCTAGCGACATCACCTGTATATACGAGTGCGTTATGGCCATCACCAATTTACAGACAATGCCGAATTCAAAATTATCGCCGGGGGAGCACACGAGAGAGGACGTTCTCTCTTACGCTTGGGCCAGATAGACGAACATTCCGTGATTCGATCCTCCACACAAGGTCAGATCTATTGCGCATCTAACACACACAAAAAAAATGGGTTTTCAGTCATTGGCCCAAAAAGAAGGTTGGCGGGATTTTGCTAACGCGCCGGGATAACACCATGAAAATTGGTCGCAAAGCAACAAAAATGTTTCAAAGGCCTTCTGTTTTTGGGACTTCTGATAACTTTGGAGTATAATAAACCTATACCTTGCGGAGTTAAGCATTAGGACATTTGAGTGTGGGTCACGCCATCTGCGCATTGCATTACTACTGCGGGAGTGTTTTTCATGCGGTGGCTATCAGCATGGACGAGAGCATGCAGACCGTGCCAGTTCTAGGTATGGATAGAAAATATCCCGTGCGTTAATTCACGCACGCCGACGGTACATTTGTCGAGCCTGTTCAATGTTCCTGACCCCAAAACATGGCCGGTCGGCCGGGCTTACTTTTGCGGCCTCTCTGTGCCGATCATCGGCATGATGCTATACTAGCAGCGAAATGTTAACAGCACTAGGTGAGACTTTTGAGCCAAGTACACACCCTCAAAACGAGCGTCATGAAAACCCTCGAACACGTTTGATGATGCGAGCGCTTTGGTCGGGAAAACCTAAACCTTACCCCTAAGCAACGGCGAGGCATTTCAACGATAAATACGGTGCGCAGGCGGGCTGCGCCATAGAGTGCTACGCTACCAGAAAATGTTCCCGTAATGTTAGAAGTGTCCTAATTCGTTTGGCCACTGAAACAAGCGCAACAGTGCTGCCTGTTTGCTGACGTCGACGGAGCGAGGCATCGTACAACCCTAAGACCAATCGAGGGACGATCTAGAGCCTCGGGGGGCTGTGCCACAATACAGCAAACACTGCAGCAGCATCAGCTACAATAATACGGCTTCTATGGGTCGAGGTGCTCGTACTGCAGCAACAGGCGCCTAAACCTTTTTCCAACAGCAAGTACTTTCAACTGCACGTGATTGGTCCCCAAAAACCTGGGCGCAGTTCTAAAGCGGCTAAGCTCACCAGGTTGCAGACGGACACAGCATTAACGGAGACGTCGTAGGGAGCCGAACACAGCTCGCCCCACGCCCACACCTGATCGGATTGTTTTCAGCCAGGAACGAGGAGGCGGTACGGGAGTGGGACGGGGGGAAAGGAAACGTTGGCCTCAGAGAACAGAAGGACCGACGTCCTGTTGTCGGTTATGATATTAGACAATCTCGCCTGTCCAGGCCCATAGCATTACAGCCCTCGAACAGTCATACCAGCATAATTTATCGCGAGCAATTTATGTTTCACCCGAGCAAAACACCAGTGCTAAAACTAACCGCAGCCATGTAGCTCTACGCCCCACCTGAAAAACAAATCTCCTGATCGTGGCTACAGTACATATGGTATGTCACAAATTAATGCTTCATCGAAAGGCGCACCGGTGTACATGACAGCCCAAAGCAGATAACGGCCGCACCCTAGATAGAACGCACTCAACACACGCTTGAGCTTGAGTTTTTGAGGCTTTCATCAGTCAGCCTCGGTTACACGGCAAGACTATTCCCCCTCGACACACCGCACGCCGCAACCAATCCGAAACGTACATAACTCGCTACACAGCCGCACAGTGCCCTCTGGGGGGGCTTCTGTTTGCCCCTCTTGAGACTACCGCCTACGAGACCGAACACCGAACACCAAAAAAACACCCAACCAGAAAAAGTGTCGGCCGACTGCACTCTTCCCCCTTGACGGAAAGCCGTCAATAATTCCCCACATCACGGACAGCAATCAATTAACTCCTGAAGCTTAACTTTTTTAGTACGGAGCTCCCTATGTTACGCAGCCCCCAGATACTTCGAAGTACGTAGGCCCTTCGGCGTGTGTATAGCGAGAATGACGACGTGAATTCCGGATCTGGTTCGTTTAAACAACGCGGTTGATAACATGCAGGCTTTCCAACGATGCTACGTACATTTTCATTCTTCGGGGCATAATTGGGAAGGGTATTTTCTCCCCCGTTGTGTTGGAGTGCTTAATAGGGGCCTCCGTGATAGTTTGTTGAGTCTAAAGGGGTCTTGGAGGACCACCCCTAGACCGTCAACCGACATCTTCGGGGAGATGACTTTCCGGGTGGCTGTCCCCACCGTACCTGATCCGCTCGGCATCAGGTCGGGCCTACATGCTACGCTGCCGTTGCCGTGGCAGAAGAGTTAAATTGTCACAAGACGCACATTTTATAGGTGGAAGTGTGGAGGCTTAAGCTTCATTTTTGCTTAGCGCCGAAGGATTAAAAAAACAATGAAAACTCACCAACCCAACCGTGCCAAGGGTGGTGCATAGCACAAGCAAAGTGACGATGGTGGCGATCGCGAAGCACGAAAGTAGGGAGATCGATAAAAACACCACGGCAAGAGCCAGCGCGATGTTTTGCAGCGCCACACCCTGCCAGGCCCAGCAGAACCATACCCAGGACGCCCAGATGGTGACGTTTTTTTACGACATAAGCGAGGCGAAACAAACAGAAGATGGGAGAGGGGAGGGGCAGGGGGGGGTCGGAGGGGTTGAGGGAACGCGCAAAAAAAGGGTGAACACAAAATTAGGGGTAAGTGAATGTTTAAATAAGTAAGGCAGTAAGGTGCGAGCGGGGGTTGGTTGGGGGTTATTTAGCTCAGAAGTCGTTATTTTTGGAAATCGGGAACGAAAGATGTAGACGAGGGGAAGAACGGCTTTCGCAATTTTAAACACTTCAGAGAGGGTGCGAACAACAGTCGATGTGGACGGCCTGCTATCGGGCTGTTGGTTGGCAGTTACCACGCTGCTGTCGCTGTCGATCTGTGACTGGTCGCAATTGAATAAAGGGACAACGTACGTACTGTATTTGCCGAACGTACGGTTACAGCTGCAAGCATTATTAATAGCTCCCAAACAAGTTTCCCACTACTATAACTTAATATGTTGGTGCCGCGCGAAATATATCTCGGCATGGTAACTTGCGGGGTGAACAGGGTGCCTGGTACTTTACAGTTGCACACCAATTATTGTCAATAATCGTTTCACGGAGTCGCAACTACGCGGATTTGTTTATCAACAAAATTATTCATCAGTGTCTGGTACACTAGGTACAGACGACACCTCCTGCAGGAGGTCTCGTGTCCCGGGGGGGTGGGGACATAGCCCTACCGCGATGGCTAGTTGTGGTGCAAACCGTACTGTTGCACGGGGAGGGCAGGGCCCCTCGCACGGCTACCGTCGCGTGCGGATGCACAACTGGTCCAGGTTAACTTCACCGGAAACCGCTCACGTAACTTATAAACAACTGCATCCGCGTTTTGCGGACAAACAACTCGGTATTAGAGTCGGAAACAAACATTGCAGCATTAACAGTACACGGGTCATCGCACTCGGAAGCGAGGGCCTTCGGCAGCGTCACCTGAATAAAAGCGTACTGCTCGTAGAAAACGAAGTACAGGCTGTAGGGAAACGCCAGGTTTCCTATATCTTTGTTGGCCTTCCTCTGACCCTCGTACCGCTCCGGAATCTTGTCGGCGAGCTGTTCCGACACCATAAAACGGGTCCGGAAAAAAACAGCGACAAAAAATACGCAGGACCGGGGTTGCCTTGGTTGACATGAGTCTACCATCGATCGATCAAAAACATTAAACCTCTAGTCTAGAACCCCAGATATAGTCTCGAGGTAGCTCTATCGCCCTTGTGCACGATGGCATTGCATGAACCTGCAGGGTGACGCTTGGCCCAAATGTAGCAAAGGCCAAACAACGTCTTGCTCGAAAGGGGAGGGCGTTCAACGCCAAGCACCAGCAGATTGAAACCCATGAGTTAGACCCAGTGGTGCTTTCAATGTTACACATTCCGCGTGTTACGTCCTTCTAAGGTAATTTACGCTCGGTAGTTTCATCGTCTCAGGCCTCGATGGTTGACTGCCGGCCTGCGCTACTGCACCGAAGCCTCCACCGTGTCGATAACGCGTATGTCGCCGAAAACCATTTGATGTCGTTGCTTCTCAACTGCCATACCCGACAGTAGCGTACACATGCAGGGTACACACTACGGTATGTCTATAACTTACTGCAGATTAGTGTAGTATAAATGCCCCACACACAAAACAGCGGGCTAAATAAAGCACGACAGGTTCGAGAAGTAACAGCGACACGCAATTAGAACCCTGCCTGTCCGACACGCAATTAGAACCCTGCCTGTCCAGGCAAGCGATGATATCAACCTTTCGTTTTTAACTTGTCCACCAACTTAAATGCTTCCATAACAGCGAAAAATACATCGCTGATGTTTATGTTGCGTTGCCAATGAAGCCACGACTTAGCTGCCGAGATTTAAGGCACACAGTGCATGAAGGAGACATCATCCCGCACAGCCTCTCATCCTCAACGAGCTTATCTGCAACGCGAACCTATAGCCCCTTGTTCTTGCGACGCAGCGCGCACTGCACTGCCTTGTTTTCGCAGCGTTTAATGCAACCTACAACATTTTTACGCAGAACGGTGAACATAGTTCGCATGAGAGAAACTGCCTAGTATTAAATAGCTATCCATTGCCTCAGCTATCTTTGAGCCGTTCCCTACCAACCCGCCAGCCTGAAGCATGGTGGTGGACAAACGCGCGAACTCAACGCGTTTTGTCAAAATGAAGGTGGGTCAATCAAGTTCGCTACAGCTCGGATCACCATCAAAACTGGACACTGTTTTGTTTTATTTTTTATTTTCCGCGCTGGGCGAGAAGCACTTAGTGCCGACAAACGACGGTCTTTTTAGAAAGCCGGGGGGAGATTTTCTTGCCCTGGCCCTAACCCTCACTCTAGTCGTAACCCTTGAGTTTGCATACCTGGTTGGTCACAAGCTTGACATAGTAGTACGAGTTGACGAAATCTCGCTGGGTATTCAACGGCTGCATGTTGAACCTCAACCGCGACGCCGATATCCTGCGAAAACCATCCTCGCCCCCGCTGCACCATCATGTCGGGCAATTTTCGGGAAAGTTATGATACTCATCCGTCAGTCACGTGCGAAGAGTACGGCAGCATCAATTCATCCCGTGAGACGGCTTGGCTTCGACACATTTCCGAACAAGAGCACCAGTATTGGTAAGTACAGCACGTGCCATGACAAATGGACATCAAACCAGCAGGGACATTCTCGGGAACATACGGGGGGTCGGCTTGTTCTCCAGCGGTAAACAAAAAGTAGGCGCTAGAAAAAGCCTCACACGGCAACGCAGGCTACATAGATGTCATAACCACAGCATTGCTGCTAGAACAAGCACCATACTTGCCTTCCTTCTTGAACAACGGCTACCAACGCTACAACCGCCGCAAGCTTAGAACACATTCAACAAGCAACATTTCCTACCGACCGCTTCGCACGCGCTGGCTGAAGTGGTGTACATCTAACACACGTACCACTAATACATACGGCAGTCCCCATCACCTCCACAGAACGTGGCGACAAGACAACATTGCTGTCGAGGGCAAAGGAATAGACATAGAAGCCGACGTCCTCAGGAAGAGTCCCCACGTGCTGCGTGCGTGTGCGTGTGTATTTTCCCTCGGCGGATGGGTAAAGGGGCGCACTACCGTGGTGATGATGCCGTTTCGCTTGAAAACCCCAGGCCGTCTCCCGCGTCTTCAAAACAAAACAACGAATGGCGATGCAGCGCAAGCGCATTAAATAATCCTCACCTATCGAAGGAGACGTCGGTAACAAACTGTGCCCCGCACACCCCGTACGACTGGCAGCACTGGCTCTCTATGGGGATGGACAGAAACAGCTCCACCATTGAATAAAAGGAAGCCTCGTCTCTGCCATAACAGTCGCGCGTTCAAATAAGCGGGAGAACGGATAGGTTGTAATGGTGCATGGGAAGCAATATTCGGAACTTCGAACCGCAGATAGTTAATCTCTATTCACGCACGCTGCTGGCCGTAGGCTTCAAAAAGGGGGCGACAGCGCAGACTCTCTCTCCCTCTCGAAAAACCTGCTAGGCCCCCCAGACGCAGGGGCACTACCGGGTCTCTTGGCACGCAAACTCCCACGGAGGGCTCGCAATCAGCCCTGGCATACAATACGCATGCAAAAACAAAAACGGAAACGCACCATGAACTACTACAAGTGCATTGCTTCTTGCAACCGGCGTACATCATCTCGCGTGGAATATTTGCCCATCGATCGCTGAGTAAAGCATGTCGGGTTCGAACATACCGGTACACACCAACTGAATCGATGCAATCCGTCACTCCACCCTAACATATTTGGCGACTGCCGACACCGCGCGATGTCGCGTGCACCTGCTGGCAGATGAAAAGGTCTACCTGGTAGGTAGCACTCACGTTACTTCGACCTGAGTCGGACAGTCGGCGGCGAGCGTGTCCCTCTGATTCACCCAAGCTACCATAGTGTCGAACCACGAGTATATCGGCGCCTGCACGTATCTGATCAGCGGAAAAGGTCCAGGCGATTCGATCCACGGCGGTTACACACCCATTCGCCAAAAGCAGGCGCTTTCGATATAATAGAGGCTCAAGAAGTGCGGACGATCTCAAATATTTTTTGTTAGACGGTCCTTGACGCCGTCGAGAGAGCGAATGGAAGGGCGGATAAGGCGGAAGCACGCCGATGAATAGCTCAATGGTCACCGGGCGCTGTGCACAGTGATGTAGCCTATCGCTGAGCATGGCCGAAAAAATAGCACCAACACCATGCCACTACCGACCAGTCCAGTGTCCCTCATAGCGGCTCTACCCGTCTTCAGAAACACACCGAGAGGAACGCCTCCTGAAATATACTGCCCCTCAAGTTGGAGCCGTGAAGAGACTCGGGGGCATGTTCGCGGCAGCATCGCCGCGGACAAGGCTTCTCGCATCTCCATAACAAAAAATTGAACAAAAATGCATTGTCTTGGCAAAGCTTCTCTTTCAAACCGCCCCAAAATGAACCAAAACAAACACCGGTTGTCCCAGCTAAGCTTCCCCTTCTTATCATCACTTCGGACAGGATTTCGGACACGCTATGCACAAAACAAAGCCTTGCCCCAGTACAACTTCCCAATCCTAGAGTCACCCCCCGCAGACGTTGGGTAGAAGGCTTTGTGCCACAGGGCGGACACAGCCGGCCACCCTCCGCACGACAAACGTTAACGAGGGTGTGCGATACCATATGGTCATGTACCGTAAGGAATGCGGGCGAACGCACGGACCGGCGGTTTCGCACGGATCGGCGATATCGCACGGGGGGGCTTAAAAAAAGCAAGAACGAATCAATGTAATCGATTTTCACACAGGTAGTTTTGTTATCGCACGGGGGTGCGATAACTACAGGGAACATCCACTTCGGGCGTAAGGTTGCGTGCTATCACGAGTGGCTACTGAGCTGCAACATAAAAAAAGTACCTGGTACTTTTTATTGCAGTGTTTTTATATCGCGGTATGTATCATCTGCGCGAACACTCTCTTACGTTTACAGAATATTTGAAGCACACATGAATCTTGTTTACAGCCGTGCAAGTACCGTATTGTAGTAGTAAAACCGCTATGATTTTATCCAGTATCGCACGTATCGGCGATATCTCAGAAGTATCGCACGGGGGGGGGTGCGTAAAAAAATAAAATAAAAACAGGCGATTACATTTATTTTCGCACGAGTATCGACGTTGTCGCACGTATCGGCGATATCGCACGGGGATGCGTCAACAAACAATAATTAAGTGATTTAAGAAGGATCTCATCCCAGTGCGTTCGCCCGCATTCTTACGGTATACCAGTAAAAGGCAACAAATAATCAATTACATTAATTGTTTGGCTCGGGCAGGACTAATGGGGGGGGTGGGGGGGGTGTACTCAAGTTGTGCATCGACGTAGGTGCAC
>JAYJME010003670.1:0-11837 GCA_036873775.1 Costaria costata | reverse complement strand
GGGGGGGCAAGAAGGGAAGACGCCTGCCGCCCGCCTGTGACCACCGTTTGTCCGGGATGTCTCTCGCTGAGGGTGAACAATCTCCGACGAGTTGGAGCGAGAAAGTAAAAATGAAAAATAAAATATTGATTTGGTGTCGTTCCTACACGCAACCCACACGACCTCGGCGTTCTTTTATTGCTCCGTCGGCTGTTATCGCGGCCTTTTTTTCGCGATTTTTCAGCACACCTATCTTGCCTTCTGGCCATTCGAACGTAGATTTAAGATTTTTTTTTCCCCGGTTTTTATGGGTTTTATTGGCTTTTTTTGTGATTTCGTTTTTGACGACGAAAAAGCTGTCGCGAATCATGAATTGCCGGAGCACATGGCCATATTAATGCAGAGGGAGATTTCAGATATGATTGAGATTGCTATGGGCTTCTGTTTATGGATGAGTTTCGTTCTCGACACGACAAGCGTATGCTGTGGCGAGTTGTCAGCGCGCATGGTCGTGCGGAGCTTCAGATTTTGATTGAACATGTTCTGGGCTTTTTGTGTTTAGTTTTCGACGACAAACGCTGTTGTTGTCCAGATTTTCTTCAGCGCATGTGGGCCATATATATGCAAAGGCAGATTCAGATATGATCGAGATTGTTCTGGACTCTTTGTGTTTCGTTCTCGACGACATGTTGTGGGCCATATGCAAAGGAAGATTAAAATATGAATGAGATTGTTCTGGACTTTTTTGTGTTTCGTTTTCGACGACAAAAACCTAATGTCGCCAATTTCCGGAGCATACGGTCATATGCGGCGGGAGATTCAGATATGGTTGAGGCTGTTGCGTTTTCTTTTTTAGTGGATGTGTTTCGTTTCCGATGACAGTCGTATATGCCGTGGCGAGTTTTCGGCGCCCCCTGGCCATGCGGAGCTTCAGATTTGATCGATTGTTCTGGGCTTCTTTGTGTTTTATTGTCGACGACAAAAGCTGATGTCGAGATTGTTTTCAGTGACTTATTGACCATATGCGGAGGAAGATTCAGATATGATTGACATTGTGTTGTTTGAGTTTTTTTTTGTGAGTGTGTTTCGTTTTCGACGACAAGCATACGTATGCTGTGGCCAGACTTTTCATCGTGCATGGCCATGCACAGTAGCTTCAGATTTGATCGATTCTTCTGGGTTTTGTGTCTTTCGTTTTCGACTAAAAAACGTTTTTTTTTGTCTAGATTTTTTCAGCGCACCAGGCCATATAAGGAGGAAAAGATTCAGATATAATTTATAGATTGTTACGGTTTTTTTTTTTTGTGTGGGTGTTTTTCGTTTTCGACGACAAACATATTCTTTAAGCGAGTTTTAACAGCGCGCATGCATGGCCATGCAAAGCTTCAGACCTGAGATTGGAATTGATCAGATTTTTTTTTGTGTGTTGTTTTCGAAACGCGTGTCGTGAAAAATCCATCGCATATAGCGCCATATGCGGCGGGAGACTAAGATATTATCGATATTTGGTACGGTATAGACTGTTTCGTGATGCGTTTTCGGCGACCAGCTGTCGCGATTTTTCGGCCCACCTGCCTAGTAACAGGCACGTAGATTCAGATTTTGAGACTGCTTCTACGATAGCCACCCCCAAAACCAGCGATTTTCTTTAAGCGAACGTTTCATGGCTGCTCGCTCGACACGAGGAATGGTGCTAGGAAACAAATATCTTCCAGTAATTTCTTGTTTGCGAAGGACTATCGAACGATGACGTCGGGGTGGCCAGGGGCACCGTATTTCAGGAGATACAGCCGGGAGGTGGTTTCAAATCCGGCGATTGGCGGGGGCTCTCGTAGAACGACTGTAGATTATCTATCTATTCATAATAATAATGTGGATCGTGTGCAGATATCATCGTACATGTCAGTTGGACCGACGTTGGGTATCATACTCTGCTGCTGCTGGACTACAGCAGTATGATACAGCAGGTATTATGCCCCTCTCGGAGCTTTCGTGTATGAAGGCACAGCGTCTGCGACAGAGTTTCTGTGACAGGCGCCATGGTCCACACCATTCAACAGGACAACCAGAAAACCATACCGTCTACAGTACGTTGCGTCTACTACTTTTGTTACTGTTAGTGCGGGGGCGGGCAGGATAGAGGGTCATGTCGAAGGATCGCCGTAAAACGATCGTGTTGATGATCTCACTCGGATATACATACAGGCTGATTCGTAACGTTGTAACTCGACGTTATGCTCGAAACCCAGCAGCCGGATATCATCGTGGCCACACGACAGGCTCAACGCCGTGGGGAATGAAGATGAAACCAATCGCGAAGAGCATCACCGGTAGTCCTCTTCTTGCAGTAGGAGAAAAACCGGCACCGTTCAAGACAATTAACAAAAAGACACCCGTGGTTAACACGAGCGGACCGCTTGGTCTCGGCAACGCTTTTTACCCTATTTTTACCGCAGAATATGTTTTGGGACCGTTGTGATCATGCGGCCAAAGTATTTTTAATTCCCGCTCACTTAGTTTCGATTGCGCGACAGAAGTAGTTGATGGTGCTACAATGTGCAGATTGTAATATCCCGTAATTGGTAAATGTCATAAACACAACCGCCTGGCATAATCAACTGTTTGTTGTTGCTTGGCTGTACGTATATATATGATTTTTACATTTATTAACTGATTTGCTCAAACCCCAACCAAACCAAACCAACCATAGACGTTTCGTTCTTCTTCGCGGCATCGGCCCATTCACGAGCCCCACAAAGCTACAGTAAGCAGAAATCCTAAAACATCGGCCCCAGCACACCATCTATCTACGCATTCAAACCGGCTGCATCCGATTGCAACAAGTAAACCATTCCGACGACCTCTTCATATTGGTGCAAAGTGCCCGTGCTTACCGCTGTATTTACAACAAATGGCTCTTTAAGCAGCAGCGAGGTATTTATCCGTCACTCTATCCGTCACTTCCTTCGTCGCTAGCACTCCCACTACTACTCGTACGCGGTGTCTGGGTACGCGGCGCTACTTCTTTCTCTGCTTTCCTTGACGGTGCCGACGAAGAGTTGCTGCTACGGCTCCTCGACGGTGTCGATGAAGAGGTGCTACTACGGCGGGGCGCTCGTACCACCCGGGTGAGAACAATGTCAAACCCGCCACCGGCACCGCCACTTCTTTTCACCGCCGGAGCAACTCTACCGTCTCCTGCACTGTTGTCGGCGGTTTGATCGCCGCCTGGACCAATGCCTCCGGCCGGCGGATTCCGGGGAGCTTTAGGCGAACCAACGGGAAAGTCTTCCCCGCTGAACAGCCGCTCGAAAGCCTCAAGCGAAGGGCTTCCAAGCCTGCGCGTACCACCGCTCCCCCTCCCGTCCTTCCCGACATTACTCCGACTACTTGCTGAGCGACCAGATTCTCCGCAACGACCTCGTTTTGAGCTGCTCTTCTGCTTTCGGCCATCTGCAGCTGAAACATCGTCTAAAACTAAATCTAAATCTAAATCGTCACCAACGGCTGTCGCGTTGGGCGGTCCGCTTTTGGGGGATAACGAGGCCTCGCCGTCGCGATCACTTTCGTCGCTGTCTATCTCGCAGGCGTCTCCTTGGCTGCTTCCTTGTCCTCCGCTCCCCCCTCCGCGCGAACGCTGCGAAGCCCCCCCCGACAGCGTAATGCCTCGGCCGAAGCTGACAAGCCGCCGTTGCCCTTGGGCCTCTTCAAGCGACCTATCACAGCGCCACGAAGATAAGAAAAGAGGGTTATGTACAATAGTTGACGCATTCTATGGTAAGGTTATATACTACCACTCTGGGCGGGAATATAAGGACCGTTTAGTATTGATATTAATTAATAAACGTTCCTTGTATTTACGCCCAGAGTGGTATATCAGTTTTCTGAAGCCCCTCACTTGAGGAGCTCCATATCTCGCCCACAACCTTACTTCGAGAAGAAGAAAAAAAAAGAAAAAAGTGCGATTAACTTGATGAACAATGTCATGGCTTAGGCACACTACGCGTGTTAGTGCTACGATAGGGATAGCAAGTTCTGACTGAAGGAGATTGTCGACCATTGCAAGGAACTAAATACCCAATAGTATCGTTTGATTTTACACTATTTTCGCTTAATATCCTGGTCATGTCACTGGGATTGCTCATCGTGTTAAGAGTGCACCCACCTTTCGTCAAAGCCCGTTTAGGGGGGGGAAGAGTAGAGATCCTCAAACTAGTGATGTGCCTCAGAAAATATAATGGAACAACACACGTATCCCTTATCGTAGCATGCCTCACACAACGAATAAAACAATAATACTGTACGACGTAATGTCTTACAGTAGTGGTATTCCAACGATACAAGGGAATTCTAGATTTTGTGAGGAGCCCCGTCGGACATAAATGTTTTGGTCAAAAATTGCCACTATATAAGAATACCTCTATCGTAGCACGCGTCGGTTGCGTCGTATTCATCGCTGAGATCCTGACAGGTCCCAATCCTCGTGCAATAGCCCCATTTCTCCGAACCGTGGACAAAGGTGCCCAGTCGTTAAACCTAAGTTGCTTATGATACGTACGAGAGGGACGATGTACCGAGTCTCTTCGAGAAGCGATATCACCGTTTGACAACATGTTACCCGTACTCATTGCCGGACAGAGCACGCTGTTTTTCTGCACAATAAATTCACACCAACAAGGTATATATGAGCGTATATGATCAAGAATATGAAAGGAACACATTGAATCGACAACAACCAGTTGTCAATCCGCTAGTTGACAATCCCCGGCTCGCGAAGCGTTTTGGTTCCATTTTCGTCCTCAGGCGCGTCGCTTCCAAACATTTTCGGGTACTGTGTTGGGTACGCTCGGCATCCTTCAGCAGGATTGATGTCCAACAACCTTACGTCATATTCACGCTCGCAGCACGGTTTCCACAGCCACCCTATGGCACACGTGTCAAACATATTCCAACTCCACGAGGGAAAAAAACAGTGGTATACACACTGCACGACCCTCGGGTTTAAGCCCAGGTACAGCAGTAAATCGGCTTGTCCCTTTAGAACAAACTACTTGGGATTAGTGAGGGATCGTGTGAAAAATAACACCAAACGTTGAGATGATACCACTGAAACGGCCTGGGTATACCACTCTGAACCACAAACCACCCCGACAGCCTCAACCACGATATCCAGCCAGCGACCAAGGGCGTCTTATTGAGGCTAGTGGCGTTCACGGGGTGCATACACGCGTCCAGAAACCAAAACCAACAAAAGCAAGCACGAACCAAATATCGTGCGACTTGAGGAGCATAGTTTGACACACAAAAAAACAAAACAAAAAATGAATGTGGTTTGTAGCTTGGTATGTACCAGGTAGCGTGTATCGGATACAGTTTACGAAATGTTTGGGTGGGCGCAGCTTTCAATTGCGAGCTTCCGGGGTCGCTTTAATTCGTGCCAGGTATATCGTGTGCCTAAGCCCGAGGTGTTCTTACAGTGGGTATACCACTGTACCACAATCCACCCCGACAGCCCCAACTATGATACGTACTATATAGCTCAGCCAGCGACCAAGAGCGTCTTCTTGAGGCTACTGGCGTTCATGGGGTGCCTACACGCGTCCAGAAACCTACACCTACAAAAGCAAGCACGAGCATCATCTCGTTCGACTCGCGGAGCATACTTTGATACACGGGAAAAAAAAAGAAAAAAAATGGATGTGGTAATTAGCTTGGTATGTACCAGGTAGTGTGTATCGAATACAGTATACGGAATGTTTGGGCGGGCGTAGCTTTCAATTGTAACCTTCCGTAGTCGCTTCAATTCGTACTAGGTATATAGCCTGGGGTCAATGAGGCCTCTGCTGCGATCAGCAGGAGACTCTCGCCCAGGGCTACTACCCCCGCATTCATTCGCTGGTAATCAACTCGGCAAAACGGCGGGCGTGGTGACATCGAGCTGCAAATCCAAGCGAACTTAAATACCGGTACCTCTTACCAGCGTGCACTCTCTTTCGAAACTCTTCTGGAAGCGGCGCGCTCTGTGGTCTGCTGCCGCGTCACTTCCCCGTGACAAAGCACGCATAGCGTGCGGAGGTTGTCCACCCCGCATTCGCCTCCTCCCTGGAATATTTCAAACGCCAAAATTTGACAAAAAACGAAAGAGAAAGCCCACGACAGCAGCAGAAACATAACCGTGGTTTCGTCTGCAAATGCACAAAAAATCTCACAATATTGGGGTACAAGAAACTAAAAAAGGAATCCACCAACGAAACGTTGATGTAGGGAAGTTATCTTACCATTTATCCGGCAACTACGCCTAGAGGGTGCCGCACTCGGCGCTCACTAGTGCATGCGAAAGACCGCGTAGTACGGCTCCGTTGGAAGATCCCGATGGACGTGCATGATTCGCGGCCTATCACAGGTGAAATTCCATATAATAGTTTGGGCAGGCTCAGGATGAACGGCAGGCTGCACTCATCCTTTAGAGCTGTGGCAAACTATTGTAACACGTATTGTACCTGATAGACAGCCGTGACATGATCAGCGTTCCAGGCGTTGCCCGCCCTTGGTTGCTGCACGAGTCTCTCCCTCAGCGTGCGGTTACGGTCGGCGCCAAAGCGTGGGTCCGCTCCTATCAAGATGTCTCGACGTTTCTGGAACACGCACGAAATACAGCGAACGGTCGTCAAAAGGGCACATGTGTGTTATCGATATTCTGCTGCTATTTCCACCCATCGACATCCATCTAGTCCAGTGTCCGGGCCGATTCTTCAATCTAGAGAGATACAACCTCTGTGGTCACGAACTACGAGACGTGTGGAGTGCATCGATGAGCGCAGAACATCGAGGGGGCGGGGGGCGTGTCGGGGAGACTGCGTGGCGCCTCCAGCCCAACACTACTGGAATGCCGTGTGGTCAGAACGAGCGCTACAAGCTGAACGCAGTGCTGCCAAAGGCAATGGATGCAGTACACTGACGCCAACCAAGAAATCGCAAGAACGGCAGAGCAATCGTTGCCTTCGATAGCTAGAAATAGAATAGTGCTCAACTTTCGTTCTCGCTTCGGCGGTCTCATCACGGCCACTCATTAGGACTACAGACGTGTATGATAGTCTCTCCTTCTAGAGCTAGCGCTTACTACTCCAGTGTTGAATTGACGCTGAGCAGCGCCGGTAGCGTACAGCCGCGTGTCATTATAGGATGTTGGCGATGGCGATTGCGATTGAAATGTCACGCACAAGAGCACCGCATGGTCGGCTTCACACGTCTACGAGCAGTGTCTACAAGCAGCAGTAGACTTCTCTACGAAAACGCGAAGAAAAAATGCACGATCCGTGCTGCGCGTGAAACAGTTCGTCAAACACGATGCAATCCTTCCCGACCGCATGCCATATATGTCAACGCCTCGTTGTCGACATGTTTGCGGAAAATTAAAGAAGCCCATAGCATCCTATCGCTTCTACGATTGCATAGAAGTGTAACCATTCATCACCTGGCGATCTTTCACGGATTTAAGCCTCGACACGAGCGAGAGACAATCTCGGCCGCACCCCTGCTGCGAGCATATTCCATGGTCTCGTTCAACCACCAGCCGCCGTAACGACGTGTTGCCGCTCCTGGAACCGTGCGCCTGGACCGTCATGAAGAACATCACGCGCGGAGGTGTTGCCGTTGTCGTGTGATCACCATTCCGCGGAGATTCGCCAAGCATTGAACATACAATTAAAAAACACAGTACCATTGCTAGCCGCCACGGAACGACGTCTGCAGCTAACCATCGGTTGGCGAAAAATGTCGGGATACTTGGGCGCAGTCGTCTGCACTGCACGCATCGGTACAATTCTACGAAAAAAACGATCCTCGAAAAAACGCGGTAGGCATGCGAGCAATTGGCCGTTGTGCTTAGGGGAGGTAGCGACATAATTATTGATGGTTTCTAAGAAACAGTTAATATTGATAGAACTTAATATTGATAGTGAAGCTTAATTCGAGAACGCAACGCTGTCAATCTGCCCTTTTCGGGGGTGAAAAGGCCTTAGGACGGGCTTGAGAAACGCTGATAGATGGCGTACCGTAGCGCAGTTCCATACAATAACCAAAACATTACATTTCGCCTGCCAGCGATGCCGGTACTATATATTACCTGTCAACATGTACCGGACATTCCTAGTGGCGACAAAAACTCTCGACCGTGCCTGCAGCATAAAATATTATACCTGAAGAATATTCGGGCATCAACTGCGTTTACGTATGATTTTCAAGTGGTAAATCGCACCTCCATACACTCGACGCTGCAGAACCGATCCCTCCTGTGCACGGCAGGCTCCTGCTCGCTTGCGGGTTCCTCCTCGCAGAACAAGCACATCACCTGTGCAAGTTAAGTCCCGACGTCACCAATACATCGCATGGGCACAACAAAGGGATGACTAAGAAAGCAGCTGCTGTTAGCAGGTAGCACACATCGTGAGTATTTGAAGTCGTACGAAATGCAGGTACGGTATACTCCAAAAACTTGTAATGAAACCATAAATGGTCGCACGCACTCTCAACGCATGCGCTCGTGACATCTACAGCCGTCTTAAGTCACTTGCTTGGTGTAAAACATACTGGTGCACGAAATGAACGCGAAACGAGCAAACCACTACATGACGTCTCTTTGTAACGTCCAAGCTAATTCCAGCCCAATCTTCTCATGGAATTGCAGCTGGAGAGCTCAACAAGAACTCGGCCTGCGACACGAAAGCTCTCGGTAAGTCACGTATTTCCCCACCGTCCCAGGCAGCACAATTTCGAAGAGAAGCGTCTGTAGCCTGGAATACTGCTTAGCACACACGAGCGCCACAACGCACCTTTTTCGACGCGCGATTCGTCTTCGTGGGAGAGTTGCCGTCTTCCTTAACGCCACTCGATCCGGGCTGTTCCGCGAACCGCCGTACACTGCAAATAATGCCGGTGAGTGCGCAAGGATACCAGCGGGATGACACGGTCATCAAATGGCTTGCCGCCGCATCATTCCAAACGGGTTGCCAGAGAAAAAAATATTCAAAAGGTCTAGGTCTACGTAGTACGTTACCACTGCACATGGCAAAGATGGCCTGCTGCCAAAAACACCCGCTGCCAGCTTGCAACGACTTGCATGGCCTGCTTTCTTTTGAGTTTATGGCGCTCCACCGCGAACAGAGAATCGCGCAGACAGCAGATAGCCCGTCAACTTCAAAAAGGCCTGCAGACAGTCCATCAACTTTCAAACAGTCTTGCACTGGACAGCAGTGGCGGCATGGTTAAAAAGTGAATCGCGCTTCAGCGACACCCTCAGACTGCTCATGCTCACCACTGCACGGTAAAAACGTTAAAACGTCGAAATATAACATACCTTCAGGCCGACTTCTCCACACAGATAAAAATAGCAGCAATCACTGAAGCTATCGAGCAATCACATTTGAGGTTGCTGCAGTAGCGGTTCAGCTATATGAATGCGTTACAAGTGGCGGGAATACCCCCCTCGAAAGAACCCCGACGCGATCGTATTCGGCGCAACAAGAAGAGGGGCCCGTGACTTCGCGGGAAACCATACCGCAACCCTCGTCACTACCGCGGTAACCGTAGAAATTCTGGAAACATGCGCGGTCTCACCTGCCCGTCAGCTGTGGAGTAACACGAGTGAGCTCGTCTGCTAGGGGGGGTCGGCAAGGTCTTCCTTTAAAAAGCGGTCGTTGCCGGGAAGACAACGCCCTCCACTCCTGTACAAACGCCCTCGCTACCTGTTGCAACGGTCGTCACCACAAGTAACGCTCTCAGAGGCCGAATGACGGGAAGATATGATCGCTGGAGCTCAACGAAACCTGTAACACCGCATAGGCCGTGACCAAGTGACGCATACGGGTGAATGTGTCCGAGTCACTTGGAACACACAAATCGCCATCCAAACGACCTTGATTGGGCGCTCTCAGCAACAGTCTTGTGTGGACGCTCTCTCCACGGGGTGTGCAAAACAGAGCGAACACGGTGTCAAGGACAGTAACGTGCCATGATGGGGCCTCCCGCTTTGGTACTCATCGTATTCACCAGCACGGTCCAAATTACCCTAAAGCAACCATTTCAATTATGGGGAACGCGCCCAAGCAAGCACAGGTCGCAAAGCGACAGGGTACCTCCGATGCCGGCCTGCAAAATTCTCCGATCGCCACCAAGTTTAGAAAATTTACCCCCGGGTAAGCAACGGCAAGCCAAGTGCGCTAATATTGTCGTGAAGGTTGCACACGTCGGACATATCACGATCTACAGTAGACGATCTATCTAGATCCTAACCTGTCATCATGCGTTGTGCAGGATCGGTATAGTGCAGATCAAACCCAGGACGCTATCCTAGACCATGCAGATTATACGGGTCCGACCCGGCAACATGAGCTAGATCATACAGACCAGGAATCTATCTACCCTGAAAGATCTAGATCGTGATCTATGATCTAGATCATCGAGTGGGAATCGGTGATCTGTCCGATGTGTGGAAGATTTACGGCACGTGCTACGACAGGGGTAGGTACCCTTATTATAGCACGTTTTGACCTAAATATTCCTCACTGGCGGGGCTCCCTAACAGAGGACCTACGCAATATCGTCCGAACGTCGTTTGCGCTTTGCAAAACTCTACCGGTACAATACTCTGTTCCTTCTATCCTGTACCTTAATTTTTTGTAAAAGTAAGGTTTTGGGCGACGCATGGAGCTCCTTGACCCTTTTACCACTCCTAAAATGAATTCAGTCTAATTCTAAGTGATTTGTCCCGAAACATGTGGTCGCGGTTCTAGAGGGGTTAAGCGAAGAGCCTCTGAAAATTGAAGGTTCACGCCTACCCTACCGCGAGTCTTACTGAGGGAGGGCGATCGATATGCGATCGATATGTGTATGGTTGGGGGACTCTCCGAGTGTACAGTTACGCATGAAACTATTTATATGTGCTCACCCTGAGAGCAGGAGCGGACCTGATGAGGTCTGGAAGCGTCTTAAGCACCTCCCGGGCTAAGGCCTGCGGCAACGTACAGCGCAACGGAGGGCAACATACCAGCGGGGAGGAACGTGGTGCAAGGAGATAAAACAAGCTAAGGAAGGCGCATCAGCTGCGATGCACAGCCCTAACGCTAGCATCGCCATGAGCCCTACAGCACCATCGCATGCTTCCGAACAGCAAACGAACACGCAAGCGCCCAACACTGCACATCACGCGCTTGTGCACATACCTCGAAATGGTCAGCGGGTCCATTTCCCAGTAACGGCTTCGGTCTTGTCGTGATCGCGGGTGACGCTGGTGGCTCAGTTGATTTTGCTGGTTCTGGCACTTCAAGCGAGACCAGCGCTCCCTTCGCCGCTTCGAATAGACGATCGAGGTCTTCGGGGCGAAAATTGCACCTGTCATAAATGCGAGCTATTAGTATTAGTATTTTAGTATCAGTATCAGCATTAGTATTAGTATTAGTATTATTATCAGTATTAGTACTGGTATTAGTATTAGTACTAGTGTTGGTAATAGTATTAGTATTAGTATTAGTATTAGTATTAGTATTAGTATTAGTATTAGTATTAGTAACAGTAGCAAGGAAACCACGATTAACTTCTTTAGGACTTTCAGAGGAAAAAAATGTCAAAACCAGGTGACGAATACAGTGTATTACAAGCGCCTTATTTTCGTATTATAAGCGCGCGATTTTGGAGACAGCTAACCTGCAGTGCAGAGGTCTTCTGTCCTCCTCTTCGAAACTATCGTCCAAGCCATCCCCGTCTTCGTCCTGCTCCTGGTACACGTGCACCCTGCCAGTGTTGGCACTCACCAGAAACAACAGCTTGCTCGCGAGCAGGATCCCCCCCCCCTCCTCGTCCTT
>JAYJME010003669.1:0-11838 GCA_036873775.1 Costaria costata | reverse complement strand
GGGCCAGGTAGGTATGTCTGGGGGAGGCGAGATGGATCACGTTGACGACGGTCTGGCGATGATTCTTCTGTTGTACCCGGTGTGCACGAAGTAGAAGGATGGAGCTTGATGCGTACCTGAGTGGCGGGAATGCAAGCAACGGCGAGCGCAGAGCACGGCGGGTCAATGGCAAATCTCGGGATTGTGTTGACCAATGAAATATCCCAAAACCTCCCGAGCTTGAATATGGATCAAAAATCCAAAACCGAAAGATCGAAAATTTTAAATCCATAGAACGATGGCGCTGGCAGTTGGATCCACAAAAATCAAAAATTCAAGAATCCGAAATCCAAAAATCCTAAAAATCTAAAGTACTCGTATGCATACGAAATACTGTACGTATAGACTACGTGATATATACTTCGAAGTATGTGATACCCTCGGTCCGGAAATGTAAGGACCGTTTGATTGTTCAAACCACGAACCAAACGGTCCTTACATTTCCGGACTGAGTGCTATCACAGGCAGCCGCAGAGGGTCTGCCATGTATCATACGTACCCATCCTATACGAGAGTACTCGCAGTATGGTACCTGGTACACCTGATGCCATGCCAGCATACATACACAGGACAGGACGCCCACGAAGAAAACGAGCACTAACGAAAGGCAGGCTGAGATATGCGGAAGAAAACAGAAAATAAATGAGAGAGTCGTGCACTGCTGTACGTAGTGAAGTTGGTACTGGTATCATAGTGCAGGAGACACCCTTTCGCAAAAAAGAAATCCGGCCTGGGTCTGCCTGTGGGTCAGCGTTTTTCTATGGTATTTCCCACAGAAAGTATCACATCCGATAGGTGTCCTGTAAAGTACATAAATGATCTGCAAGTGCGAGGGCGGGAGTTGGCACTTCGAGGCAAATCGACGGGCAGCGGGGTGCTGAACTGATTAAGGCACATACTGCTGTATGATACTATACTGGGGAGGAGAAGGACCGACACCTCCTGTGACCACACACACGGATTGTCCAAAAGGCCGCCTAAGTTGAGCTGGAAAGTAAATAAGGAAGCGAGATTAAAGTGCCCCCGGGGGAACTTTAGTTAACGACGCCCCCGGGGTCGCTGTCGTGGCGCGTTGTAGCGTGATTCATATTTTCATATTTTCTATTTTCGGAGGCTCTTTAGCTTATACCCTGGTATAGTATAATAATGCTCGGAGAGGCCATGATCATCGAGAACACGAACACGTCTGTATAGCGGGGTAGGAGCGATGACAGGCCAACCACTGCACCCACCGAGGCAGTAGAAGCCGTATACCACCCTCAGGCAAGTCTAGCATCCCACGGCCGCCGTAGACGCGCGCGGCGTCATGCTTCATATGGTTGGGGGCGATTTAGCCCAATGTGCCCCCAATTCCGGGCGCGCATTAAGAAAATATGCCCCCGGGGGCGTCCTTAACAAACGTGCCCCAGGGGGTGGCACTTTAGGCACTTCCCAAGTAAAATAAACTGAACAAGACGACGAAACAAAAAATCCAAAAAAAGGTGTCTGAGTTCATGCGAGATCAAACGGCAGGTTCCCTGAGAGACTTCTCAACAAATCAAACCTGAAGTGTGCCCGGTCTTGTATCATATATACGACTGGTTGTTGTTGTACTCGCTCTCTCGGATGGAGAGGGCCCGGTGAGCAGAACCGAGCAGTGCAGTACCAGTCTCCGCTCTACCGTCGCTGGTGGTGATGATGGTGACGATGTATCATATGGTATATGTTGTGGAGAGAACAACTCGGAGAGGAGCGGTTGCGATGCGAGATATCAACGTACCAGTACTATACTCGTATGTTACTTTGGATACTGTACTACAGCAGAATGGTGTCGAGGTTGATGTACCCGTGACGGTCTGGTGCTCGGGGCGTAGTTGGTCGCTTTCCGTGCTGGAGTCGACGCGCGGACGGTTCGATCGTGCAGGTGATGCCGCTGCTGTTGTGGTTGTTGTCGGAGAAGCGCTGTTGTTGTGGTAATGTGTACGGGGAACAAACGGTATTGGCTCGCCGAGCATCGAGCTTGGCGTAAAACGTGAAAAATGTAATACTGATTGTGCTGTGGGCGATAAAATGATTGGCTGATAATTTCGCCGCATATCTAAGATATCTCGTAACCGACCGTTGCACAGCGGATAGCCTTCGTTCGCCATTAGTGTTAATGAGTGTAAATATCGCCTATTTCGGGATAGATTATTGGGCTATGGTCCCAAGTATATCTTGATAACATAGGATGATACTACGGTACTACTATAATACAAAGTACACCGCCGCTATGATACCACCGTAAGTATTCACGATGATACCGCAACAGTATTATGGGGGACTAATAGGACCAAATATTGTTAGCAAAAATAGGGAAATATATAGGTTTTGGTGTCTACAGTAGGATCTGTTGTGTCTACAGTAGGTCCTACTAACTATGGGCCCAAACTTGTTAGCAAAAATAGGGAAATATATAGGTTTTGGTGTCTACAGTAGGATCTGTTGTGTCTACAGTAGGTCCTATTAACTATGGGCCCCCGTAATAGTAAGTTGTGGACAGTGGTGTCTGTGGGGACTGACAGACTCCACAACGAATAGCCTCCGTAGAGGAGGAAAGAGTGGACTTGCTTTCAAAACAGATACATAGTGTATACTGGTACGTAGCAGCACGTGGTATATCACATGTCACCAAGTCTGTTTTCCATCCGACAATGTGCGGAGTGTTCTCAGGTCTGTTTTCCATCCGACAACGTGCAGTTTACCCAGCACAATGTGTAAGGATTACCAAGAAATCTAAAGCAGTATGGTATAAGGATAATACTACTGCAAACAAACGTCGACCACACGTTATTAACTACTCGAGTACTATAAATATAATACCAGTCAGTAGGGTTTAGAGGCCCCATCACCCCAACGGCAGGGGGGGGGCATATCGCAAAATGGATCGGAACTTTTATTGAACGAAATGTTGACGGGGATACGGTTATTAGGTTTAAGACCCGCCAGCCCCGTTAGAACTGCACCTCCGACTTGAGGACAAGCTACTTGAAAATAGAGTTGGCGAACTTGTACCGCTACGGAAACATAGTCGTAGTAGAAAAAGGAACACAAGCAAGCAGCATACACGGAAATAGAAATCGCCAGGAAAAACAGTTTGAGTCCTACTTTTTTTTTTCTTTGCCATCCGACAGTATGTGCAGCATGAGCTTTTCACTTCGATCACTCTCAAATATTCCAGACATAAGGACAAAACTAAGGGAAACCGCAGAAAAATGGTAACCTGCGCAGTAATTATATTAATAACTCTCTTCTGCACCCATTCCAGCTTAGAACATCGATCCACCTCATTTGCTGCCCTTGCGCCTGCTCGGGGAATGCGAGGAGACCAGGAAGACAAACCCATGACCAACACTACAGTATGATAGGCCCGCGAATAAGAAAGTGCCTACGATAAGAAAGTAAGGCTCACGTTTGGGCGGACGCTAAGAAAATTGAACCAAGAAATCGTGCTCAGCGGCAAGCGCTACACTAAATAAATCCTGTACCAGTACAATATATCCCATTTAACAGGTTGTTCAGGGGCGGCGTCACAATAAGAATATTAGGCTCACTCCACATAGATAAGAGTTTCTTGTTGGCGGACCTATACTGTACTACACACAGTGCGAGTAGTACGTACTTTATTTATTTTTCAATTTCGGCCTTTCCGGGGGGGGCGGTACTGCAGGTACCAGGCAACCCCACCCCGTGAAAACCCCACGCTATCTCTTACAAAAAAGAAACACATTCATCTCTAGATACAACAAAACAGAAATGTCATCGTATATTATTATACCGTATATACTAGGTTGTGCTGCGGAGGACAGGTTTTGGGGAAGATTCGCAGAATGATCGCCACACATGTACCAAAAGAAGATACGTCGGAAATAATGCTGTGTAACATATCCGATAGTCTTCATAAATACCTGTAAGTATTGGGATCATCTCATGATATCGATATGCGAAGCGATTATGTGCCCCCCTATGGGGACACGAAAGTCGTACCCCCATTATTTTATTATATAGGTCTGTACTGTGGAACTCTAAAACGGCGCTTAACCGTCACCCCGACCCGAACCCGAACCCGAACCCGAACCCGAACCCGCACGCTATGGGGTGACCTGTGCTTGGATGCCGTGCTTTGGAAAGTCTCGAGGTTGAGTTGGCCGGGATCAGGTCATACAGTTAACCTATAATTTTTATGGGGGCACGAATGGCGTACCCCCATATGGGGGTACCGAATATTTTTGTACCGATATGGCGAAGTTGCGCCTAAGCAAGAAGTCTTCAAGCAAAACTTGCCCGAGCCAGCACTCTCTATGATATATCTGTTCGTCTCGAGTGGTGGGCTCTCTCCTCGCCCCAGAAATAAGGAAGAAAACCTGCAGCCTCTAGTAGCAGGTCACGGCTATACCACGTCACTAAAGAATCTTCTACAAGTGTAGCGGGTTCAATATTGGCGTCGACGGTGAGATTAGAACTCACGCCGCGGGCATGGCCCAGCTGCTTCGTGAAGATCCCGCAGTTTCCTTCCAGGAATTTTGAGTCCTGTCCTGTCCTGTCCTGTCCTGTCCTGTCCTGTCCTGACCTTCGTGGTCTCTCGTCTCGCAGCTTGCTTATTTGCGATCATAAAGTTGACCCTAAACCCACACACGTGTAGACCATTCATTCTTATGTCCACCAATTTACCCAGGAAAATCTACCCCCAACCCTGCCCTCCCCCGAACCACCCCCTACCACCCAGACGATCAAGTCGTTTCGGCACAACGACGCAAGGACGAACATCCCAGAGGCGTTCACGAACAGGTCTAAGCAGCAGAATCAGTCATAAGCCACCCCTGGGTCGGGAGGACACCCTGGTCTTAACTCTACTGCTACCTCCCAGTACTAGGCTTGACCAGCCTTGCCGTCGGCTGGGAGCCACTGCCTGTGCCGTCGGGATGACCCCTGCACTACCCCTATCCCTACTCCCTGCGCTAGCCTTGGACCCACCTTCTACCGTCGACTTGGGGTAAAAAGACAGGTCTACTTTACAAAAGGAAAGTTGTTCGGGTAGTAGTATTTTGAATGCACCGTCCTTGGGCGTTTTGACCCTGAGTTCCGCCGTGGGTCCGGGGGGGTGGGGAGGGGGGGGTGGGTTGGGGGGGGGGGGGTACACGCATGGGGAAAACCGTCGTCTCGCACCGAGCTGGTCCGCGCTCGTGGCTGCGAGAGCGTGGAAAGCACGACGTTGCGCGCGGCCGAACCAAGCAAACTACTGGAACATATGGAGTGGCAGCACCCAGCGCCTCGATCCAGAAGACCCCAGCTTGGCTTCGTCAGGGCGGGGGAATCCATGAACACCGCCGTGAGTTTTGGTGGGGGCACAGGCGACACGGGGGAGGGACAGATGGAGAGGAGCACCCGGTTTCGTGCCTCGCCGTGGCACAGTTTGTCTAGGGGGGGGAAGCGCAAAAGCATGGCTCGCGGGGCCTATGTTGGTGATTCCACGCACAGTACACACCTGGTACTCGAACCTGTTCCATTTTTCGATGTTTCGCAATAATATCGCTGCGCAGGTTTGACCGTAAACGCGTCGAGGTGTCAAACGAGCGTCGCCGGACTCGGCGTTTTCCGCGCACTGTGCGAGCAGGAGGCTCCTTATGACCGGGTGACAGAGGACCCATGCTATGATAGAGGTGTTGTTCCATGATGCTTTTTTTCTGAGGCTCTTCACTTTAGGAGCTCCATATCACACCACACCACACCCGAAAACTGTTTTTGAGTAAACAGGAAGGGCAGCCCGATGAGCAAACCCATGGACCAGGCATTAAAAACATATAATATATATATATATATATATATTGCTAAACACGAATGACACTCCGACGGTTTTGGTTTAAGAAGCCCCGTTATTCAGAAACAAAAAGCCAAAAAGTACAACCTTTATCGTAGCATGCGTCAGAGAGAGAGAGAGGAGCGCATGGCCCTGGCCGGATCCGGCACGCGGTGGTCGAGGGAAAGGCGTGTCGGACACGAGGCCCACAGCAGTAACGCCCGATAGCGTTTTTTTTTTGTTTTGGAGGTGTACGCGTCGTAGCAAGAACGTATTTGTTTTGTACCGTTATCATCAGGGGATATTTTCGCTTTTTTTTGTTATGGATCAAAACTTTGCGCATTTGTTTCTGCGCAAATATTTCTCAACAGTTTTATTTTTCAACGATTATGTTATTTTCTTGGTACGAGTATATGTTTTCAAAAGTAGTTTTTCACGAATTTTTCGTATTTATGTACGAAGTATTTATGCAAGGGGGCGTCGTTTCGCCG
This sequence comes from Costaria costata, assembly GCA_036873775.1. Taxonomy (NCBI): domain Eukaryota; class Phaeophyceae; order Laminariales; family Agaraceae; genus Costaria; species Costaria costata. The sequence goes on along the minus strand of JAYJME010003669.1, from coordinate 5,493 downwards.
GCGGACGTCTCGTGCGACGCCCACATGGTCAGACGTAATGCCAAGAGTTGAGAGTGCTCTCGAACTCTAACCGCCACGGAGAATAAAAGTAACTGATGTACTGAGTACAACTGGTACACAGCTGCTGCTACTGCTGTAGGCCCTTAGTGTACGTATGATATGATAGCGTTCTATTTCAAGGGAGGGAGGGGGGCGGCGGGAGAAGGAGGGAGGAAGGGAAGGAGTGAGGGGTCACAGAGAGTACCGGTTCACATACATATGATACGTCGCTCCACCCCCATGCGTGAGCCCCCCGCCCAACCCTCCCTCTTCGATGGTGTCCACCACGCCCGGGCTCGGCTCGGCGTGTTCAACCGCAATCTTGGGGTGTGCTTACCAGAGTACAAGGCCATCGAACTCGATATGTAAGTGCTCCACCAGTCGATGTGCATCGCCAGAGATGATGATGATGATGATGATGATGATGATGATGATGATGATGACGATGATGATGATTGCTGATGATGATGATGATGGGGTGATGATAATGACGATGATGATTATGATGATGATTATGATGATGATGATGATGATGATGATGATGATGAGCATGACGATGACGACGATAATGATGATGACGATAATGGTGACGATGATGAAGACGGATGTGTTCATCAATTTGCCCATTTCCCTCAAACCTATGTCACGGCCAAACACACCCATTCAAAGCGTCCCGTCGGGACCCTTACAAGCAAAGATTCCCCCACCCTCCGGTTCCGTCCTCTCTGGAAATCAGCTGCAGTCGGTCGGTTGTTGTCACATACCAGGCAATACCTACCTGGTGCGGTAGGGGGTACCTCGCTTAGGCCACTCGAACGAGCGACTCATCAGCTCGGTCAATTATATGTATTTGTTTAAAATATTGTTTTGGTGCAGCGTACGAAAAAATCTCAAGATGGTGCAGATGGCGAAACAAGAAACAGCACTAAAGGCTTTATTTTGGCTGCAAAAAACTGGAGGGTACTTACTCCCTCTTCTTCCGAGCGGTTCTGATCGGCTGAAATAATAGGACCTACTACAGCAAAGGTCCCCCCCCACCCTTCCCGTAGCAGCAACCAGTCGGATTATTCTCATAGCTTAACCATGCTGGCCGGACCAGGCTCAACAATGGTTGAAGGTCGGTCGGTCGGTCGGTCAGTCATCCATTGACTTTCCGGGGGAGAGCGTATACCTACAGTAGGGACACGTTCTACGACAGAGGTATGAATATTATAGCACTTTTTGGTTGAAACGGTTTCTGGATGACGGGGCTCCTTAGACTAAAACCGTCGGAATTGCATTCCTTTTTTCGCAATATGTTTCGTTGTACTCCTATTTCTAGCGTCACGGGATGGTTCATCGGGTATCTACAGTAGTAGCACATTATGTTTTGTCCAATAAAGTGTTTCAGGTTGGGTGTAGAGCTCCTTAAGTGAGAAGAAGCCCCAGAAAACAATTGCGTGCACCCCTACCTGCCTTTCCAGGGTTCAACCATTGAACCACTACTACAAGCATGCGTCGAGGGCCGCTCAGTAGCAAGTAGTCGAGAGCGAGGACAATGAGACAATGTTGTTTACGGCAGGCCGGCAAGGAGGCCGTGACACGAGACAGTTGCCTCTAGATGCTCTGCGACCCCCGGAGTATTTGTGCGGGGTACTCGCTTGACCGGGTTCAGAAACGTATTTCTGCAGTGGCGGCAGCCAGGCCCTGCTGTTTTAACAGCGCACCGGCAAGGCGAGAAAAACTGCAAGCAAGGGGGGCGGCGAGAAGAACATACGTTATCCGGTGTCCAAGACCACTTCCAGATTACAGGGTCCAACCCGGCGAACGCGCGTCGAACGCAGCGAGCGGTATAAACACCATCGCGTTAGAGCAGGAATGGGGGTCGAACCTTTCCCGCCGCTCCCCAGATAGCTGGGGGGTGGGGTGGCATGGTACGGTATTTGATATTTAATGTGCGGAGACGCGTCCTTAAAGTAGGCGGAGTACTTTTTTACTATTGTTGCTGTTGTTTCTGTATGGAGCCATGCTATGGTAGGGGATAGGGGTACGTATCACGCTTTTGGCAAACATGTTTCTGACTATCGGGACTTCTCGCTTGAGTAGCTGCCCACACTGGTGGCGTCTAACTCTGGACAGTTTCGCTCTATATTATTCTGGTTTGGATGCGTGCTACGATAGAGGTAGCACCTTTTGGCGTTTTTTTTTCTGAAAGACGGAGCTCCTTAACCCAAAATCGTCAGGGTGTCATTCTTGTTTCGAACTATGATTGTATTGTATACCTAGGTCATAGGTTTTTTAATCGGGTTTCACTTTTGGTTGACTTAAAACCATTATGTGGGTCCAATTCAGAGCTCCTAACGTGAGGAGCCTCAGAAAAAAACCGGTGCGCCTCTATCGTAGCACGCCTCTTTTGTTTTATAGGCACAACCATTGCTTATCGGGCTACTGTAAGGCAATGCCCAAATTTTATGGAATAAACTTTTATTTTGTGGTTTACAATACTCGTTCGTTTTGTGCCTTCAGTAGCCCATCGGATTGCACCTTCGTTCTGTCTTTTATACCATACCAGGTAGGTCAGTTTGTGGATGGTTGTGCATGATTGTGCATGTACTGTGGGTAGGTACAGCAGTAGGTCTCCTCAAGTGAAGATGTTCTCAGAAATATTTCGGCACACCACAGCCCTGCCGTGTCAGACGATGTGCCAGTGTGGGACAATTCTTGGCCTGCTATATATACACCGGGTCTCCGGCGTGGGACAGACTAGCCCTTTGGGAGTGGGCTATCAAAGGTAGCTGATATACTATACTCACTCGGCGTTGACTGTGTATATCAGGGTGCTTGTAATCATAGTGCAGTAGTTGTCCCCTCTCATCAACACAAGGAAGCATGCCTAGCGATCGAACAAACGACGGCGAGTACGACATTACCCAGGGCTCTTCACGGATCATGATATTATCACCTTTTCACTTTATCAAATCATCACATATTATCGCCTTATCATACCCGCGAGTCGTGTATCGTAAGGAGATATCCTAAATATCACGGGTCGGGTTGGGTCGGGTCGGGTCACCCCGACCCCACCAACAAAGTGTGGACCGACCGCGAGGTGTGGACCGACCCGTGAACAGCCCTCAATATCACCAAGATTCTGGGAAGAGCGTGCGGGAGTACGAGAGTATCACCACATGTGTCGTGCAGTCCGTTACATCGAGTTACATGGAGAGTTCGACCGCACACACCCTACCCCGGCAGCCCGGACTGACTAACTGTGTGGTGTGATTGAGAATGCCGCAATATTCTCATTGGTCTTATCGGTACTGTTTCCCTCTCAAGAATCACAGGGCAGGGTTAAAACCCTAATTTCTGCACTGCAATGTTTTTCCCTCACAAGTCCCAAGTAGTCTGTCTCCGAAGATGGGTCCAGCTTTTTCCCCTTCATGCGGCCCTCATTTGGCGGCGTGCAAGAGATAGGGCGGGGGGGGTCTCCTTTCCAACCCGCCCCCCGCCCCTCCCTGGACGGCACAAATTTGAGTACACCCCCCCTCCCCTGGACGGCCGACCTTTTTAATGTGGACGTACGTATGTCAAGGCCACGTTTTGGTCCTTTTTACTTGGTAGTATTTGGGTAGGGGGTGGTTCAGTTCAAGAAGGTCAAACCACGCGGTACCCCCTATTATTGTGCTCTTGTGTTCGTTGACGGCGCATGGTAGGCATGCTACTAATACTTCCAAGTAGTACGGTAGGGGTGTTGTTCCATGATTGTTTCCTATTAATAGACTTCCTACTAATAGTACGGTAGGGGTGTTGTTCCGGGATTGTTTCCGAGACATCCTCACTTCAAGAGCTCTGTACCTCACCCAAACATGGCCGTGAGAGATAAGAAAAAAGCAAAGTGCAACCCGATGAAACATCCCATGACATACATAGGTGCATCTAGACTGGTGCTACGCACGGTAGATGGAGGGAGGGGGGGGCGTATAGGCCCCCTATTGTTAGCCGATCAGAGCACCTCGGAAGAAGAGTGACCACTGCATTATCTTGCAAGTTTTCTTATAGAAAGCGTTCACTACTCTGTCCAGACATGTAAGCACCGTCTGGTATTCATATTGAATACCGAACGGTTCTTATTACATTTACGGACAGATATGCAGCACCCTTGGAAGCTGTTTCTACGCTGCGCCAAAAAGCAAAACAACAAAAAACCGAGCTGATATTTCTTGCGAGAGGTAATGGCTCACTGGTATGGTCGGAGTAGCCTACCGCAGCACCAGTCCACAGCGAAAAATACGGTAAAAATCCCGAATGATATTCAAAGGAATATTATATTTAGTAGTTTAATACCTGGTACATACTGGCAAAACCCGAATGGTACAGTAGTTACACTCAGAAACGTTTTTGTTTTGGGAAAAAGTGCTATCCCTGCCTCAGCCCTTGTCTGACATGGCGGCCGGAAATCCATTCTCCTGCCCGAAAAATGCTCTTCTTTGTATAGTGCGACAACTCCAAATGATGTTGTCAGTCAGGGGTATACTACCTGATATGCGAACGATGTCCACCACGAACGATGTCCACCACGTTCCCCGCCAAGCCAGGATCGAACACAAAGCAGAGTGGTGGGATGAGATTTATGTACGACTTGTAAAACTAACGATATACAGTATGTTTGTTTCTTTTTTGTTTGTTTTTCTTAATGTAAGCATAATATCCGCTGTCTAGGTCGCTGGAAACGAATTATCGTGGCTGGGACAGTCGTTTCGTTTTTTCGTATATTGTACTCTTATGTCAGTCAAGTCACTCAATATCACACGTAGGGTTGACGCGAGGCGTCTGTTATCGCAGACCGACTCGTCGTGCCACGGCCAGAAAAAGTTGAGGGGAGGAGTATACGCTGTGTGACCTTTGAACTAGCAGGGCGTCGTGTTCTCATAGCCCTGGAAAAACAAACCACAACAAAAATAATAGTATTGAGTGACCACTACTGGCTCGATGGTCGATGGCCGATGGCCGCCAACAAGATTCTGGTGGGTCGAAGCAAAAACCTCTCGCCTTGGGTACGCTTCTCTGAGAGGAACGCCCTCGGCAATGACAAAGAATACTCGGGTACTGTCCAATCGTCCCCCACGCACAGCATGGGAGTTTTAATCTGGCTTGCGTGGGGAAGCATTAGGTCTAACGCTTGGACGGCAGCGGGGACACGAGATGAACGGGCGGGGGCGCGACCAGCCCTGGAGGGGGGCGGACGGCGGGGGGGGATTCTGCGTGTAAACCTTCCAACGGGAGTTGTTTAACCCTACTGTTGTGTCGGCGGCTTAGGTTTCAGAAAAAATATTTCATAATGTGATAACATCTTATTTCAATCATCATCACCAGAATCGTCATCATGAGCATCATCGCCATCTACGTCGCCTCCTTCCGCCGCCCCTCCCCTCCCTCCCTCCCTCCCCCCGTCCCTCCCTCCCTCCCTCCCGCCCT
>JAYJME010003668.1:0-11839 GCA_036873775.1 Costaria costata | reverse complement strand
GAGGTGCTTCCAGTTGTGGATTTGTTCAAAGAACGGGCCCCAAAATTTTCATTTTCCTTTGCCGAGCAACACAGGTGTCACCGGCCGAGGCGGCCCCGCCGAAAAATGAGAAAAGGAATCCCGCATTCAAAAACCCTTCCTTCGAGTATGGAAACCCAATAAGTCGGATAGTCGGCACCTGTACATACCAGGTAGCTATTAATAGCAACTTTAGTCACCCAACTACCAACTAGTGTTGGTATGAAACAAAAAGAAAACGGAAACGGTTTTTGGGGACAACACCACTTGGAAATAGTGTAGGATACTTTTTTGCGGAGGTAAAAGGGTTAACCCCTTTAGAGCCGGAAACGGTTTTTGGGGACAAAACTACTTGGAAATAGTGGGGGATGCTTTTTTGGGGTAGCAAAAGGGTTAATCATAGTCGAAGCGGTAAAGCCGTGTTTATTTGATTATTTTAGCTGTATGGATTTTATTTAGTATGGTAATGCTCAACGCCATACAAATGATGTGTATAGGTTTGAGCACGAGCATTGTAAACTATACACCAAAAAGGGCATGTGTTTTAGTCTAGACGCGCATTGTAAACTGTATACAAAAAAGTGCATGTGTTTTAGTGTAGAAAATAGATCGTATGTATTTTAGTATGCTATTCTAAAACCCATACAAACCAAATAGGCAACTAACATGCTCAATGAACCAAGCAACAAAAATCCCTAGAAAGCAATAAAAGCAAAGCAACACCGTTTTTGAGTTGCTAGGAACTTTAAACTTTGGAATTGAATTGAATTTATCGAATTGAGTTGAAAAAATTGAAAAATACGACTTTGGGTCAATTCAATTCCAAAGTAAAGTTCCTCGTTAAGACTGGCCCTTACCAACACTGCATCCAAACTCACAGCTCTTGGCTCTTGGTGATGGATGATGATTGATGGTTGATTGGTTAATGGATCGGTCGGCAGGTCGGAACTACTAAGTATTAATATTGTATTGTGCTACTTTTGAACTTTGAAGTTTTAACGTATTATAGACAGCTCTTTTTCTTTCTTGTTGGTCATCAATTTTCGCGTTTACTTTCCAGCTCAACTACTACCAATAGCGGGAGATTCAGGATACTGTATACCACTATGTCCATAAACATAAGCAACTATTTATGTTAATTTTAATATCGGTACGGTGCTTATACTTACGGAAAGAGTGGTAGGTTTTACCCTCAGCGGCCTTCTGGACCAGCCGCGGCCACAAGCGTCGTCGTCCCCCACCCAGTGTTGTAAATCGCGCCAAAAAAGGTGCGATACGATATGTGCGATATAATCGTGCTTGAAGAACACTAATCGCGATTAATCGCAAACGGCATTTGGTATCTGCCTTCGTTTTTGTCGCGCATACATACCATAGGGTGAAATCATTCCCGCTGCTCGTTGATTTTCATGTTCAACGGGTTTTTTCATATCCCCGAATTCGGAAAATATCATATCAAATTATCTCTGATTTCAGTACGAAATAACAAAACTTTCAATTTTGGTTATTCCAAATTGTTTGCCCCGAGTTGTGGGTGCAGGCGTGATGTGTGAAGTGGTTGACCGCAAAACTGTAACCGAAACCGTAACCGTAACAGTAACCGTATCCGTAACAGTAACAGTAACCGTAACCGTAACTGAAACCGTAACCGTAACCGTAACTGAAACCGTAACTGTAACCGTAACCGTAACGCCTTTTGCCGTAACTGTATCCGTAACCGTAACTGTATCTGTAACTGTAACTGTAACAGTAAAGGTAACCGAAACCGTAACCGTAACGCCTTTAGCCGTAGCAGTAACCGTAACCGCAACAGCTAGCCGTAACTGCATCCATAACCGTAACTATATTTGTAACCGTAACAGTAGCCGATTCCGAAACGTAACCGTAACAACAGTACCCGATATCGGAACCGTAACCGTGATTTTAGCCAAAATACGAAGTACCTGGTATAATATCATATGTGATTCCATATTTTTGTACCACGAGTTGTGGGTGCAGGTGTGAAGTGCGAAGGGGCTAACGGTAACCGAAACTGTAACCGAAATTCTCACCGAAACCGTAAACGAAACCGTATTGCCTTTGGGAGCCAGGTATGGCAAACAGAGCGATAAGTGCGGTGTTATCATCCGTCTATTACGTGGAAACATATTGTTTTGGACCATAGTAATCAGGTCCTCCCATGGACACAAAAACCTACGTTATGTTATATTAAATTATATATGCCCGTATACAGAGTAGTGGTCCCCCAGTGATAAGGCGGTGGTGTGCCAGAGCAATATGACAGCCTTATAGGGGGAGGCCGCCTTATTCATGCCAGGTTAAAAAAAAAGAATGAGTGCAATTCCCCATTCGCGTAAAGCGATTTTTACCGCCTTCTATCGGGATATCGCCTTATTGGGGGACAACCCCTACTGTTGTATTTGCTAACGATATTTGGTCCTCCGTAAATAGTCATACCCCCCCCCCCCCCGCCCCCCATCTCTTCGTTACTACTTTCATACGATGTACACCCCCTCAACCCTACAGTTATCTCACTCTGTTTTCCTTCAAAATACTACATATCCTTATTATGTATCATCAAATCATGCATGCCTAGCGTTTGTACACCTCCCGAGGTCCATGGATATTAAATCTTCTTTTCCCCCAAATAATGAGACTATATATTCCCTAATAGGTTACACAAAACACGTAGTACGCGCGATCGAAGTATCCCACGCAGCTTGAAAAGTTGAGATTCGACGAAATCCTCGATCTCACAGCTGACGTTTTTTTCTTTTATAATATAATTAGTACCGGTAGGTGTTACCAGGTGTTGTATACCTGCGGTTATCCCTCAGAACCGAGTACGACGTGTTTTCGGCAAATCAATCGCGATTAAACCTTTAAGCAATCAATTCGATAACGCCAAAACATGCAAGCGGTCCGCTACACTCTTAGGCGTTAAACCACCGTTATTTGGCGCGCTAACGATATTATTTGACTGGAAACAAGCAAACCGGATCGTGGACGTCTACCTTACAATCGTAGATGCCGCCAACGATCCTACTCCAACCTCAGCCAGTGATGCCGTCGAATAAACGTCTCGATTCCTCCCAAACACTCCAACGATCCGTTACACTCTTTTATGTTGAACAACCGTTGTTTGGTCGTGTAACGATCGTGTTTAACTAAAAAGAAGAAATATCGTACCGTTGGACCTTGTTCGTACAATTCCACAGTCACCAACGATCCTAGTGCTACATCAGCCAATTAGAGCGTTACATACAGTTGTCGATACCTCCAAGACATTTCAACACTCCGCTACACTCCTAGGTGTTGAACAACCGTTGTTTGGCCCGTTAATGGCCATATTTGACTGAAAAAGAGCAAAACGGAACGTTGAATCTTAACCTTACAATCGCAAAACTCGTCAACGATGTAATTCCAACCTCAGCCGTTTGGAGCGCTAAATACAAGTTTCGATACAACCTAAACACTCCAACGATCGGTTACACTCCTAGACGTGAAACAATCGTTGGTTGGCCCGCTAACGATCGTGTCTGACTGTCACCAAGCACATTGGATAGTTGGAGCTTAACGTTTCGATCGCAGAAGTCGTCAACCATGCCATTCCAAGCTCAGCCGCTTGGAGCGTTACATACAAGCGTCGATACCTCCAAAACGTTCCAACGAGCCGTTATTCTCGTGTGTGTGGAACAACCGTAGTATAGCCCGTTAACGATCGCGTTTGACTGAAAAGAAGCAAATCAGATCGTTGGACCTCTGCCATACATTCACACAGTCGCCAACGATCATATTCCAGCCCCAGTATCCAACCAAGAAAATGAAATACAAGTAACGTATTCATGCGTCGCAGTAGGCATCAGATACATATTATATACCTGGTACATACAGACGTAGTACGCCTTGAAACAGGAAATCGATGAAATAAAAAGGACTCACATGCACCGGCGGCCATCCCCAATACCCACCCCAACCTCGATGTCCGTGCGGTGGCGCCTTTCCTGGTTGTATCGGCGGCATCCGTGAAGGTGCCCGACGTTTCGAGCGACAATTCCGTTTCTTCCATGAAGTGGCCTGGGCGCGGGCGGGTGGAAGACCAGGCAGAGTTGGAGTTGTATTTCGAGGCATGCTTCGTACGTTCGGGGTTGAACTTTTTAGCAATCTTTATCTTGTCATTGACGGGGTTAGTCAGCCATCGCACACTGCCCAATACGTTCGTGTGTTTTATTACAATAACCCTTGGGTGGATACGTATCTGGTCCGTGGGATTGTGTATCGGACTGGTGCTGTGTACGATAGCGGGGGGGGGCACCTTTCTTAGGTATTTTTTTGTTTTTGAGCCGATCAGAGCCACTCGGAAAGAGCGACGTACGTACCCTATTTTCTTGCGGTACTATTACGGGGGACCGTAGTTAATAGGACCTACTGTAGACACAATATAACCTACTGTAGACACCAACACCTATATATTTCCCTATGCTTGCTAACAATATTTTGTCCATAGTTAATAGGGCCTACTGTAGACACCAAAACCTATATAGTTCCCTATTTTTGCTAACAATATTTGGTCCTATTTACTATGGTCCTCCGCAGTAACAGTTCAGGGTACAATAATAGGTGTTACGCCACTCACAGTTAAGAAACACCTACTTTGGCTAAGGCTCGAGGCTTGTTGTGGTCTATCTCAACATGGGGCGTAGTCTATTTAAGGCTAATGTATAGGATACAGGGGTGGCGTTCCTCGCTAAGCACAAAAAATGCTCAGTTGTAATTGCTAAGAAACGTAAAAGATTAAGGCTTAAATTCTTAAAGACCCACTCTTAACTACCTGGTATACGGTTGTTGCGTACTTAAACTGTTCTCTGTATTGCGCTGGCGCGCATGTAGTAAATGTGTGGCAATCACAAGAAGCAGCGCATATTCCGCCTGCCGCAACTCAAGAACAATATCACGCCGAAAAACATTGTACCACATCATCAGCAGGCGAAAAAACATCGGGGCGTGTTCTTCATCATTCTCTATTATATGGTATAGATTGGGGAATATGCTTCGAACTATCTATTTGATACGAAGTATATTTTCTTGCTGACGTGTTGTGTGATCCGTTCATTTTACGGGCTGACTGGTATTCACTGCTGTAGTGCAGCGACGACAACGATATGCGTTGCCATGCTGTTCCTTACGTGTTACCATTTAAGATTGGATCGAGGCGGGGCGCCGCCGCCAAACTCGGCGAGCGCGGGGGGCGCCGAAAGGCGGCCCCGCGGGGAGGAGTCCCTTGGTTCCCCGGGATGAGGAGGAGGCCTGGTGTTCCCCTGCTTTCGGTTTCATGTGTATTTTAGGCGTTTTTTTGCGGGGATGGCGTCGAATCCTCCCCTCGCGTGAAGGTTTTATCCTCGCTTTGTTTCTTTCATGCAGCCAGTTGTTGCATACGTATAATACGCTGCTGTATCATACCAGGAAAAAAGGGGTGTTTTTGGTTTCGGAGGGTTTCTTTTTTTCGGTACCAGGACGCAGTGTAGCTGCTGTAGTACAGTAATAATAGTATTAATAGTAGTACAACAAGTTGTAGTATTAATATTATTAGTGTGCCGTAGTAGCAGCTGCATGTATAGTGTGGTACTCGAAGGCTTTCATAGTAGTTGTATATCTATATTAAGTAGTGATAGTAGAGGTATTTTAAGTGGTAATTGTTATGGTACTGCTTTGTTAGAAGGTAATTACGCAGTAATTACCTACGGGATCGTATTAGTATTACTTGGGAGGCATGTCTGGACCCCACCTTGATCTTAATATAATTACGTAGTACCACGGGTAATTATGTTACACACTACTACCCCCCCAAAAAAAGGGGATCGAAAAAATAGATACTCGTATATCGTATGAAGTGTGCGTGAATCGCACTCGGGACCAGCACTCTTGAAGTCAATAGCATATCACCACTCGCGCTGCCTGCGCATGTTAGACTGGTCAACGCACATTGGCAAAACAAAAACAAAAAAAATCTGAATCGTATATACGAACCACAACAGTCTGAAATATAATACGAGAAATAATATTTGTTCTGACTCGGGATAACGTGCTTGGTCTTTATTCAAGTGGCCGTTTTTTTTGCCTCTCCCTCAGATTTGCCTCAAACAGACAAGTTTGCTTGTTTTTTTATAGAGACCCTAAGGTAAACCTACTGTATGTAGGGAACAATAGCGTACTGTATGCCTCGTGCGCAGCAGGCGCGCTCAAGACCGCCCTCCATTCCAAGGCATGCACTCTTCCTATGTTTCGCGCGGAAGACGTACGAACTTGGTATAGGTTCAGGGCACAGTATTACGGGGGACCATAGTAAATAGGACCAAGTATATTGTTAGCTAAAATAGGGAAAATATATGTACATATAGGTTTTGGTGTCTACGGTAGGTTCTATTGTGTCTACAGCAGTAGCTCCTATAATTAACTATGGGCCAAATATTGTTAACAAAAATAGGGAAATATACAGGTGTTGGTGTCTACAGTAGGTCATACTGTGTCTACAGTAGGTCCTGTTAACTATGGTCCCCGTAATAGTGGGTACACCCCGAGTTAAGACCACACTCAAGATAACAGAATTCGGGACCTAAGAGCGGTCAAATCGCATGTCCCGCCTACGCCTATTATACCTTACCCCTTTTACTACCGCAAAACATACATTCGACACTATTTCCAAGCAGTTTTGTCCCCAAAAAAACGTTTCCGGCTCTAAAGGGGTTAAAAGCTAAAAAAATATGTATTGCTTTTAGCCATCCGACGATGTGCAGCATGAGCTCTTCTTCACTTCAACCACTCACAAATACTCCCAGGGACATACATAAGAAGAAAACCAAGGAAAACCAAAGGAAATTGGTACGACGTAACCTACGCAAGAATTATAACTCTCTTTCTGTGCCTACTTTCCAGCTTACGCTTACCATCGATCCACCTTACGTGCGTTGCCCTTGCTCCTCCAATGTATTGTTTAATACAGATAAGAGCAATGCGCAATTAAGAGCGCTTATTTCAGCTTGCCATGGGGTGCTCTTGACTCTCGTCGTACCCACTCTATCCCGATATTATGATAATGCAGTGTATACGTAGATACAAATACCGCTGTCCTTATCTCTAGAGCAGAGACCTAGGCCTGCTATGTACGATAAATTAGAAGTCGTCGAGGGATGACCCTCGCTGGAGAGGGTGAAACACATCCTGACCACAACGAAGAAAATATTACCAGGTATTCGGGTATATAAACTCAACTAAAATCATGTTCTGATTTGACTTTCGGGCCGTACACTCACGCGTATATAGCAAAAACAAACATGACTCCTTCGGCCCTGCGAGGTGCAAGATGAGCCTCTGGCCTATTAATAGCTGAAGTCCTGCGATCTAATTTGCTGTGAGAAAAAAACTAATAATGTGTTGCACTTGTTGGGCACTCTTTGAATCCGATACCAGCGCGCCCCGGCGTATCCGGCGTACAAAGATGCAGCCAGTTCGCTATCACCTTCCGCGACATTTGGAATGGCGACGTCATGGCACCGCCAGCTGGTGATGTTGCTCCCTCGAGGGAGTGTTGAATATGGGTAACTCTGTGCACTACAGAGTACCAATAGCGGCCTATTGTATCGCTGTTAAAGGCACTGCAGTATTACCAGTAGCCTGCTGTGCCGTTGTTAAAGGCACTATTAATATTAACAGTAGCCTATTGCATCGTTGCTCAAGGCGCTATTAATAGTACCCTGTTGTATCGTTGTTAGATGCTACTACAGTAACAACAGCCTGTTGTATCGTTGCTCAATGCACTATCAATGCTAGCCTGATTGTATTGTGGTGCTGAAGGACCATTATCATATCAGACGATCTGAATCCCAACCAGCGACAAAAGTGCTCCTCTCCGACGACGACGACAACGACGACGAAGGCACCACGCTGCTACCATACTACCGCCGTTTTTCGAGCTCGGCCAAAATTTCGTGGTACCTCGAAGCGGAAATTCTTCCAGAAGAGAAGAGGAACTCCGGGCTGGGGTGCGTCACGCTGCCCCTACCGCAATCACTCTTGGTATCATTAACAGCATCGGTGTTGCCCCCCGCCCCTACTATGGGGGGACAGACCATCCCATGCCCTCGCTGCTTCCCCTTTCCCAGCCCCGTCGTGGCTGCTGCTGCTGCTGACGCTAACGCTAACTCTACCGTGGAAGTCCTCGCGGTAACAACGCTGCCACATTTCCCCCTCGTTCTCGTAGCTGGCAATGGTGCTGCCGTGGGGATCCCCACAGTGCCACTGGCACCATTTTTCCCCGTTCTGGCAGATGGTACGGCGGGCGTCCCCACGGCACCAGTGGCACCTTTTTCCCCTTTTCCAGTTCCAACCAGCGTAAAGTTTGCCAAAGAGGAGCCGCCTTCGGTTAGGGTTAGGGTTGCTGTTGCTTCTGCTGCTTCTGCTGCTGCTGCTGCTGATGATGATGATGATGATGACTGTGGTGGTCGATCTCCCTGGGCTCCTTCTTCGCCTGCGCCTGGCCGATTCGGAGGTGGCCGAACAGGCCTAACGGGCCGCTGCTTGCTGCGCCCGAACGTCAGCTCGCTGAGCTGCGGGCTGTCGGACAACGGGATGTAGTCTCGCCCGACTGCCCGACCCGCCCCCGCCCTCTCCTGCGCGGTTTCCACTTTCGTTTCGTGGTCTTCCTGGGAGGGGGTGAGAGGGGGGGGTGTCATACCAAGTGTATCACGTGGGAGGGGTATGTGTCAGGTGGCATGAGAGGGAGAAAGTGGGCATGTACCATATTTATCATCGTATGGTGTCGTATGTCGCCAACCTCTCGGAACAGGAAAGTGCTGCGCCCCCCGAAGAACACACAATCACGCGAATACAGGAGGGTCACTCTGCTCAGGAGACAGGTGGCCGTCGCCACTCAGCCTGAGGCTTATATACTCTCAAGAATATCACTGGCTAAATGAAGCTCGCCAGATCAAAAGATAACGTAACGGCGGCGAGGCAAAGATGTGGATCGACAGCGACGACAGCTGCAGTACGCGTACCTAAAACGAACATGGCGCCAACACCATCGCCGTATGTCCCCCCAAGCTGCCCAACAATGCCGCTCCTCCCATTGATTCAACGCAACAGATGATACCACGCTCTTATATGTATGCAAACTGATATCCCCCGCGCTGTCCTCGGCGGTGACCACCCCTTCCTCCCGTTCCACAAACAGCCATGCCACGGTGGGGAATATAAAGAGTGTGCGTTTGAGGGTGTAATTTTTCCAACCGGCGCGGCTCCTCGACTTAGGAGAACTGGCTGGTACCAGGTAGACCCAATTCATTCGCACGCAATCCCCTTTGTGTTTTACTGTGGAACTATTTAGAGGCCTTCAAAATGGCGATTCGGGTTGCCAGCAAACTTATCCACACACTCCACGTTCCGATATCGATGTAAATGGGAAAAAAACAAACTATTTTTCATACGCTTTCGATACCCGATGCCTCGAAACGCTTGGTTCAGCTTCAGCATCGGCATAAACAACACGGGGATGCCAGGGGGCATTGTCAAGACCAAGGGCGCTACGCGTTCAATACGAAACGGCGAAGTTTACGATATTTCTAAAGGATATTTCCGAAAAGTTCGCTACGATATCCAACACTACTACCGTAGAGTTCAAGTGTACTCGCCGGTTTCGCCGACTCTCCTGCTGCTGCTCCTCCTGCTGCTGCTGCTGCTGCTGCTGCTGCTCTTCCTGCGCCGTCCGATGATGACGGAACGATCGCAGTCACGTCGGCTGCACTAGAACCAGCACCAGCCCCTGCTGCCGCTGCCGCCGCTGCTGCTGCTGCTGCTGCCGGTACCTTGATCTGCGCCTCTTTAACGCCGCGCACGAAGAACGGCCCCAAGCTGTGCGCCGGAGGAGGGGGGACCGACACTTCCAGGGGCTCTATGCGCACTCTTCGCCCGTAGGGCATCCATTTTAGAACCTTCACCATGCCGTTCGTTCGTTCGTTCATTCGTTCGTTCGTTCGGAAAAATTCGTGTCGAAAGTTCATGTGGGGCGGAGAACGACAGACGAGTTTGTGAGCGGTGTAGGGATTTAATTACTGCGGTCGTGATCTCCCCGCACTGCAGTGCAAGTTATCCGACACCCAAGATGCGATACCCTTCCGATGTATTCGTGCGTTGCTACTTCACATCAACTACAGTATTAATAGTAGACTTGTACATATGAACCGCCATGTCCATATTTCAACACGCTCCCTTTATGGGAAGTCAGTAGCTAGGAGAACGCTGAAGGGGGGTACTCAAAATATCACGCATGGCCATAGCCGTGTGACCATGCACCCTCGCATCTCTACAACCCCGGGACGGAGCGCGTCGGGGTTTCACCAACCAGGCAGGCATTGCTTGCAGCACCAAGCGCAAAACGCCGTACGGTGTGCGGCGATTTTTCTTGGAGGGTGAGGTACATCAGAGGCAGTCTTATATTGCGGAGCCTCAGAAGTTCTAATAGTACGTAGGGGTGTCACTTTCTGGCCAAAACTGCTTTTGACTGACGGATAACTGCTCAAATCAACTGAAAGAGCTCTACTCAATATCGTATTTTGCTACGTTTTCCATACGAGGTTAGGGAAGCGTGTGCTCTTGTTTTGTTTTTTCCTTCGCTACTTCTTGTTCAGCTTTCGGGGTTGAGGCTATGTCTGAAGGATGTTCAGGTTGAAAGAAGCCTCATATCAAGTTATTAATAGTCAGGTACACACCGTTCTCTTGAACCGAAGCATGTATATATACCCCTGTCCTAGCATGCCTCGCCGACGCATTCTTCGGTTCAAGAGAGTGGTATGTTTCGGTTTAAGAGAGGGGTATGATTCTGTTTTAGAGAGGGGTGTGCTTCGGTTTAAGATAGGGTATGCTTCGGTTCAAGATAGGGGTAGGTTTCGGTTTAGGAGAGGGATATGTTTATGTTTAAGAAAGGGATGCCATTCGGTTCAAGAGAGGGGTGCGCCTACTTCTTTTCTCGGGCAAGGCTCTACCACAATCGTGAGGATCTCTGTATCCCACACCCCCAAAAAACTCAACATCGTATGCAAACAAACTAGGGCACCGCGGCAAGCCCGTCCAGAAGTGTGAGCCCCCACGGGCCTACTGGATAACGGCCTCTGAGACCCATAGCCTATATGCTGAGAACAGTCACTCCGCACGAGTAGACTGGGTATCTTAGCCTAAACTGAGCATCTTAGCTTGGACACCGTTTGGATATCGGATAAATGCGGAGCGAGGTACACTAGACGCCGAATAATATTGCAAAACACAAAAACAAACAGTGTCTCAATGACGACGTTGGGTATAACGGTTCCTCGCTTGAGCAGCCCCGTTACTCAGGATAGGTTTCGCCAAAGAGTCCTATTATGTACCCGCCCCGCTGTCGCAAATATCGCGCGCCCCCGTCAGCTTACCTCGCGCATTGCCTGATCACGTTCCAGCCTGGCGCTTCCTTTGCCTCTCTGGACCGAGACGGGGAAGGGCATGAGCATCCCTCGGCTCATCGCGCTGCGGACCGCTCCCCTCAGCCGAAACGGACCAATCAGCGCCTCCAGTTTGTCTTCCGCTTTCCGCAGCGCGGCTTCCACCTTTTCATGCACACGCGCAACGGAGGGGGGGGGGAGGGGGACAAAAATACACAATAACCTAAGCGAGACAATAAATAAATGAGACGCTATACAGGCTGGTTCACGCATACCGCCCAAAATTCCTTCAAGAGCCCAATGTCCACGCCGTTTTTGAGAGTTAGACCCTGAACTTTTGCACACGTGTTTAA